>JAKSZP010014793.1:0-98090 GCA_022478985.1 Massospora cicadina
CACACATGGGAACAGATTTGAGGCTGCAACAGAGGATGGTGAGCATATTTCCAAATAGTCTTCTGAGTCTCAATGGAGTAAGGGATGTCCATCATGTCCAGGTAGTCCACCCTGGATAGGACATGGGGTTGTGTGGGGATCACACCATCTTGGATGGGTAGCCCCTGTACCTCTTGTGTGAACTGAGGGAGAGGGGCGGCCTCTCTGGGCTGTGTGTCCACTAATATAAATTTCTCCACTAAGCGCTCCGCATGGAGAGGAGGATTTGTTTGTAGTGAGTTTTAGTCCCGTGAGGACCTGTGGCCGATGGGTGTGAAGCCAGGTATTTCATCAAGGAGTGAGGGTTCGATGGATTGTTAAGGCCCAAGGCGCGGGAGAAGTTGGAGTGGGCTGCGTGGGACCAGTGTTGGGAGAGGAGCGTAGGGGTGGTGACGGCTGCAATCCAGGTGCCCAGGATCTTGGCAGCATGGGCTTTGAAGTCAAGCAGGCCCATGCCACCATGATGATGAGGGCCAAACATGACCTCTAGCCATACTGGTGGTGGGCGGCCTGACCAAAGCCATCCTTGCAGAAGGGCATACAAGGATTTGAAAAAGCTTGGGGAGAAGGGGATGGCGTGGGCTCCAAACCAGACTTTGGAGAGGAGCATAGAGTTGGCTAAAACAACCCTGCCAGTAAGTGAAGTAGGGTGGGCTCTGAGGGAGGCGATGCGCTTCATCATGTTGTCTAGAATATGACTTTCCATTACTGCTGATGCGTACCCGCCTGCTTCCACCCACACACCCAGGTGGCGGACAGGCCCTATGGTAGGGCGTGGCATGAAGGGGAGCACTAGTGGGGCGGTGTGGGGTGAGCAGGGAGGCCGAGCACATGTGCAAGCAGATGGGCTGGGCTGGGCACTGGTTGCTGGGGCCCAGCAGGTTTGATACTGACCAAGGAGGATGATTTCAGTTTTTGGAAGCGTTCAGTGCAGCATTACTTACCTGGGAATACTCCTGGATGAGAGCTTCAAGTGCACGTGTGTCTTTATTATTAGACACCCCAACCACACAGTCTTCTGCAAACGCCATCATATTGATTGGGGCTTGGCCTGGTACATGGACCTCAGTGAGTTTGGCATTCACGTTTCGAAGTAGTGGGTCAAGGCTGAAGTTGTATAAGAGTGGGCTAAGGGGATCCCTTTGTCGTAAGCCCCTTTGAGGGCGGACTACTTCTGTTAGGAAGCCAGGGCCACGCACTGCCATTGTTGCAGATTCTGTGAGCAGCATCACCCAGTTGATGAAGCAAGGGGGTAAGCGGAATTGATGGAGGCAGGCCCTGAGGTATTCCAAGTTTACTCTATCATAGGCCTTCTGTTGGTCCAAAAATACAAGTGCCCCAGAGGCTGTGGACTGGTATGTTTAGCCACAGAGTGCACGTTGTCCCAAATTGACCTTCCGGGTATGAAACTGAATTGTTCTGGGGAGATGGTGGCAGATGCTATGATCCCTAAATGATTAGCCATGATTTTAGTTAAAATTTTTGTATTCATGTTAGTTAAAGAAATGGGGCACCAGTTGGCTAAGTCTAGCTTGTCCCCTTTCTTGAAGAGTGTGACGGTGAAGGCCTCCTGTCCTCCTGGTAGGAGGCGCATTTCCAGAAGGATCTGGTTAAGTGAGGCAAGCAGCAGTGGGGATATATATTTGAAGTACTTTTTATAGAATTCATATGGAATGCCATCTGGTCCTGGGCATTTCCAATTTGGTGCACCGTGGATGGCTGTCCATAGTTCATTTGGAGTAATCAAATTCATTATTTCCGGGTATTGGGAAACAGTGTGGATGTGGGTTCAGTCGATAAAATTCCGCCACTTTGGCTGGCTGAATTGGATTGGATTGGTATAGCTCAGAGTAATACTTTTGTATTTTGATTGCCACTTTGGCTGGTGTATCTGCGACGGAATCATCTGATCTTCACACCTGTGTGCAGGCCACACTCTGGCATGGTGCGAAATTTTTTTTAAAAAACTATGCGGTGCACTTGTTGCCCTCTGTAATGCGTTTGGCCCTGTACTGAACACAAACCCAATGTTTGTGTTGCCTTTCGAGCGTGTTGAGGTGGGCAGCTGCATCTGCCCACTTCCAGTCCTATGCAGGGCTGTAGCCTGTAGCTGGGATGTTGGACTCCAGGTGTGCCAACTCTGCCAGAGTGCACAAAATGATGGCTGATGTAGCTCATGAGCATCAGGAGGAGAGGTGGCGAGAGTGGCGGATGGTATCCTCTTTGAAGGTTGACCATGTGGAGATGGGGTCCACGCAAAATGGTGTAACAAACTCTTTTACCAAAGTTGCTAATTCCACCCAAGTGAAAAATCCTGGTGATGCAAGTTTGGGAGGGCAGAGCTTGCACCAATGTGGGGCCTTAGCCATTGTGACAGGTAGGTGGTAGGTTATTGAGACCAGCCGGTGGTCAGAGAATTCAATTTTTGTTGTTTTGAAGTGGGCTTGTGAGGTTGGAATTTTGCCAGTGTAAGGATAAGGTCGATGCAGGACATGGACCTTAATTGGCCGTTGTGGATGTGGGGGCACGTCATGTTCTTGAGCAGCGGGGCTTGCTGCAGCAGCACATCCATTAACCCAAGGGTGGCCTTTAGAATGCAAAGTTCTACGTGACCCTGGGGGGCGTGGGAGGAGGAAGGTCAACAGTCCGTGGGTGTGTTTAGCCAACAGTTCGTGTTGCCAACTATGAAAGGCTCTGGGGTAGCGGGAGGGATTTGACCAATGAGAAAAATTCCTGACGCTCTTGTGCACATATTGGGGCATAGATGTTGATTATAGCGTGTGCCACATCAGCCTATGAGAAAGTGACAATGAGGACTTGGCCATTGAGGAAGGATTCTGATGATAAAAATTTGAAAAATTGTTTTTCCAAACTAGCACCCCACAGTGCTCTGACCAAAAGGATAGGGATGGGAGGAGCATGGTTTTCCAAGCATCCTAAGAACCTCGTGGACAGTGGGACTCCTTGATGGCCAGGATATCCACGGGTAAATTTTCTTGTAAAAAACTCAGTTTCTACCCTCGGATGGCGAGGCCTTAAGTCCAGCAATATTCAACATCCCTAAAGTGAAGGTTTCCCCCATCACACCTTAGGTGCGAGGGGGTGGGCACCTGGGCCCACTAGCCTCTTCTAGATCTGCATGGGCCTTCATGGCAGCACAGGTGTTTGCAGCAACGCTATCAGTAGTTTTGTTAATTTTAGCAGATAGGTTCGCGTTGGCTTTTGCCTTTGCTTTTTGTTTCCCCGTTGTCAAACAAATTTTTTGCGGGTTAGATGAGTTCAGTGCACCATTGATCGGGTAAAATTTTTTTTTTCAGGTAGGTTGGACCCCAAGTCAGTTTCAACTGGAGCTTGGTTGCAAAGATTGGGTGATATCAAGTCACCCATTGGATCCTCAGATTGGGTGGCCCAATCAGCATGGGCTTCCCAATCTGATTGGTTGATGGATTCCCAAGTTGCTTCTGCTGTGAAGGTTTTGATATCCTCCTGGCATTGGGAGTGTTGGATAGCGGTGGTGACCTTGGCCGCTGCCTTGGCCAAGGCCCTACAGGCCTACTTGGCCTTCTTCCACTCTTGTGGGGAAATAGGTTTTACCAGTAGGTAGCAGCCTTGTGCTTCCCACGGGAAAGCCTCTTTGGTGCTTGCAGTTGGTTTGTAGTGCGCCTCTCCACTGGCCATGGCCACCAAGGGGTGCTCTTGGAATGTGATGCCCTCCTTGGTGGGGCATGTATGTGCCTTATGGCTGAATGCATCACAGTGGGTGCAGATGGGGGGCGCGCTGTCCACGGTTACCTGGAAAGGGGGGGTGGTATGCCCTTTAATATTGATATATGTGGAGTGTGGGATCTGGGTTAGGTCCTTTGCAATCTCCTCGGTTGGGGTCAGAACTGCGATGGCTTTGCTGGTGCACAGGTGTGGCATCAGCGTAAAGCGTTACATCTCAAAAGATTGTATTTCACCATATACGGTGAGACCATCTTTCAGGTGCTGCTCCAAAATGGCATGTTTTACTGTAGTAGGCAAAAAGTCAAATGTGAGGAATATTTGGTTGGATTTTGTCCATCTGGTGCATTTGGTTTCAATGACCCATTGCCCTTTGGGGAGGTTGATCACTACGTGCACCACAGCAGCTTCATCTGCTGCCTCCTTGTCTTCAAAACTGAGGTCCAGCCTACTGTGTGACATGGAGTGAGATGTGACGTACACCGCTGTCAGGAAAAAAGTGTGCACATCCCCATAAAATTTTTCCCATAAAGCTGTTTGTTGGATGTCCAGAAACACACAGAC
The DNA here is from genome assembly GCA_022478985.1 of Massospora cicadina. NCBI lineage: Eukaryota > Fungi > Entomophthoromycota > Entomophthoromycetes > Entomophthorales > Entomophthoraceae > Massospora > Massospora cicadina. The sequence continues at coordinate 4,327 of JAKSZP010014793.1, forward strand.
TCCGTATTCCACTGACAAGAGTGTTTAGGAGAGCAGCGTGTTGATGTACTGGTTGCATTGTGCTTGCCAAGTGAGGAATACCGGGGAAATAGTGACCACCAGTTTTTTATTATTTTTTTCTATTCCGCCGGTATCTCTGGGGCGTTTTTGAATGTTTGAGGCCGCAGCCCTACCACCTGCTCCTCTTACCTTACTTGCCCAACTGCTCCCTGACATGGGCGCAGACTAATCTCCTCTGTGAGATTATCAGACTAGAATCAGACTTGTATAATAAGTTTCAAAAGTGATTGCAACAAGAGAGAAAAGTTTTAAAAGTTACCATATAATTGACTGATAATATCAACTAAGTAATAAAAATTATAAGTAAAAACTGCCAACCTTATACCTGAAAAATTGGACTAATCAAGTCAACTGAACAATTTTATATATATTTTTCATAGAATATTTGTGTCAAGTTTATCTGAGATTGGTAAATAGTCTAGGAGTAGCTGTTGAGAACATGCATTAATAATGATTTATTTATAAGGTGATTTCCTAAACCACCACAACTAAAATGCTACCTAATCTATATATATAAACAAATTCTTTTATCCTTTAGCTTTTGAGTGGTGTAATTAAATTTTGGATATAGATGATAGATATGTAGCTGCAACACAAAACTGTATCCCCCAATTTTGTTATCATGAGTCTTCTGAATTGCCTCCCAATATGGAAGCAAAAATAAAGACGTATTCACATCAAAAATCATGTGAAAACCCTGTATTTACAAATACAGCTCATACCAGAATGTTTTTGCCATTATTATATGTTCATTGGGATACAATATAGATATATTGAAAGAATCCATTGCAATAATAGAGCAACAGCTGATATAGCATCTATTATATAAATTTCTAGATGTCCATCCACCATAAAATTAAGAAATTTATGGTTTTAAAATTGATTGAAGTTTTTATTAACTTTACTAATTCAATTATATTTACCAATTTCTATAAATAGAAACTATTGTGGATCTATATATGTGTGATACTCTATCTATTAAACAAAAGGACAAAATATAACCAGACTGGGCACAAACGATATGAATTAGGATAATCAACAAAGGAAGGCTTTTTTAATATAATGCTGTTAAAAGTTATATATAAGTGGGGATGCGCCTTAGTGTTAGATTATGGACTCAATGACCACTGATCTTAAGTTTAATCCCAGTAGATGAACTTTGGGTAGGGGACAATTTAAGACTGTGTTGGTGTTGTGTACCAATACCCTAAACCAAGATACCAGATAGCAAGGCAGTATATGGAGTTTCTGTCCTGCCAGAACGCTGCATATGGAGGTTTATTAGGATTTATCCTCCTTCACCATTGATTTGACTCCAATTTCCACATAAAGTCAGTGAAGTGCTGCCACAGTTTGCCCGCCTCAATTAAATAAAGATATTTATATGATCAGAGAAAAATATATTTGATTATAATAAAATTTTGATAGTTTGTTTTAGCACTGTAGCTTAGATTTAATTGATGGTTAGGTGGATTTAATGGTTTGCCAAGGAATATGATAATTTAAATTAGGTAATTTGGTAGGCTCAATAGTTTCAGCTATGTGGATATTATTTTGTTGATTTGATTAGTTCATTGGTCTTGGCTAAGTGATTGGTGGAAATTTAGTTAATTGAATAGGTTCTTCTTTAACATGTCATGCATGTAGTGTGTCAATTATTGGTATTAACATCCACTTAGTCAAATTCATAAAACTATCAATTTAATTAAAAATAACTTTAACAGTAAAACTATTAAACCTATTTATCCAACTAAAAATTACCAACCATTGAGCCAAAATATAAACCTATAAAGAAAAAAATCAACAACTACTTTGCTAAAATTATTGAACCTGTCAAATTGTCTAAATTTTTATCTGCTTAGCCAAAACCATTAAGTCTATCAAATTAGCTAAATAACTACTTGCTACTTATCTAGAACCAATGAGCATATTAAGATGACCAAAAACCATCAAACTGCTTAACAAATAATTTAACCAATAAAATAAACTAAAGAATACCAAACAGTAATGGACACAAATTCCAAGAACTTGCATGTCATCTCAATATATGCAACCTTATGTCAGAGGGAGTTGGCTTTATCAAAAAGTTGGAATAGGTTGTCAAATATCCTGATATCAGACATGATGGGAAGAATATTTATTATTTGACTCCCTCAGCTGAATTGACATCTAGACCCAAGAATGGGGTTAAATTCATTTCTTTGATGAATTATCTGGAGAAAATGTAGTCTGCACAGCTCTAGTAAACTCTAGTAAAATCTGACAAACCAAGTCAAGTCTAAAATGTCCTGTGACGAATTCCTGACTCATTGAAATGATGGATCATCTGAAGGTCAGGTGATAACTATTTTTAGTGGCGCACAAGGCCTCAAATTAAGATAGGTTTGAAAAAAGGGTAGGAACCAATAAGTTTCTGAATGATCAACCTAAGGGACACACAATCTCATCCAACATGGGTATTCTATTCATTATTTTTGCACTATCAAAATTATGATACAAAGGCATTATAATATCTGGAATATATCATCTGACCAAGAGCCTCCCTTCTGGATTTCCATCTTTATTATTTTTATTAATCCTTTTCTTTTGGGTTTATATTATTAATCTTGACATATAAAACCCTCTTGATTTATACTATAATAAAATTAAATCATTATTAATATATCTCAATTTGGCCCCCCTTGGGTTGGGACCATCTAGTACTAAAAAAAAATATATCTCAATTTGGTACTTGACTTCAGCAAGTTTATTTCATCATGCTTATCATGGGATGGATACTCTAGCTGACAGGACATAAGTGGTTACTTGGCACCCTTTTAAATAAAAAATATACTTGTCATGTGACTCAGTCAGCCTTAAGTATTAACTGTTGGGCTCCTTGGGAATAGCACCATAAATCTTAAAAATGTAAGTCCTAAAGGCTAATGCTCACTACAAGAACTCAGCTGACATTCAAAGATACATCAAACTAATTGATCGCACTATAGAAGATAACCTGATTGATAGTGTCATATGCTGTGTGCACAACAGAAATGGTGAAGAAGAAGATCAAATGGGAAGTCCACCCCTCATCATGTTTAAAGAATTTCAGAAAAACTTATGGAGATTCCCAGATCTCATCATCTTAACTGGATTTCTGATGAAGGAGTTAAAGCATTATCTCATGGAATCATTAACACAAGAGAAAGAGGCACCAGCAAAAGGGCATCTGCCATAAACAGATCTCTCATGAACCAGTATGAATCCAGTTTTCTCCCAGAGGTTTATGGATCAAGTGAGATTCTATCTCAATATTATGTGATTTGTACACTCTGCACTCTATAATATCATGCAATTACTAGAAGTCCTTACCGAGGAATGACACCATCATATCAATACCCATGGGGCCCTATCAATGGCTTGTAAGCAGGTATATAATTTAGCATCTCAGAGTATAGGAGACGTCCGCCGTATACTTATAGCAAACCGTTCCTACATCATTCAGCTCCATAATCAAACGGGAACAATCAGTTCTGGTGTTATCAAGTATGTGAAGGAAGTTGTAAAGCTTCTTTGGAAAGACATCACGGAGTCAAATGAAAATACTAAGTGATTAATTGATGCCTTTGATGAAGCGCTCCATAAACATGGTAGTTAGCTAGTAATGAAATGGAAGCTCAAGTTTCTACTAGCCTATACCAGGATGAAGAGAATATCTCCATCCTTAAAACACAGCTAGAGAAAGCCTTATGACGAATTTATGAGCTAATGGCCACTAAACCTCTGAGACTTCATCAATGCCATTAAATATCATTTACTGAGTATCTCAGGTTTAACAGGAGCTAGAAAACCGTGCAACTCAGGCATCTACTCTGTCCATTAATGAGTGACTCAACAAGTTGGAAAGTTACTTGAGAGGCAAATTCACCAGCCAGGATGTGTAAGTCTTGAGGACCAGCCCCTACAACTGGGTAGGGAGCAGCATCCCTTCTGGACCAAAAGGGGGCCAAAGGCCCAAGTGGACCCCATGTCACAGTTGAGCGACCTGGCCACATGGTTGATGAGCACTGGGTAACTGCCCTTCCACCTAGGGATACTCAGATCTCTCCCTTCCCCCTCCCCAACCCTGGTAAAACTAATAGAGGGGACCTGACAGGAGATCATGCAAGCCAGGGGCCATGGGCGGGCCCCTGAGACCCCTCAATCACCAAGGGAAATTTACCCAAATCTTGAAAAAACAGCTGGCGCAGGTATCGGAGCCTGGTCTGAAAATTCTGGGCCAATGGAGCTGGTCTGGACTAGTCAGGTCTGAGAGTCAGATCAGAACTCAATTTGGGTTTCAAACCAGGCCACCAGTGACTTGGACCAATTACCCTGACCCCCCAGAACAGATCTGAGACATTCAGATCATGTAGACAATCAAATCGAGAGTCTAGACCAGGTTGCAGACAACTGAGCACCAAGGCCACAGCCCCCCGGGACAAATCCAGGAAATCTGAACCGTGTAAGCTGCCCAACTCAAATGGTCAAGGCCCAGATTGACACCATCAACCTGGTCTGGCCCCAAAAACTTGGGAAAATCAGCAAAAGTTTTTTTTTGATTTTTGCCAAGATTTTGGACACCCATCCACTCCCCCACCCGCCAGCCAACCAAACCCCATCGCCAATCCCCAACCACTCAATACCCTAGCATACCCACTATGAGATTTGCCCAATACTTAAGGCAACTGCCCTGTCAATGGGCAGTAGTTGGTTCATTCTCTATTCTCCTCATGCTTTGCACCAAAATAAAGCTGATTACCCCAAACTCCTTGTCGCGGACTCCACCCATTTATTTTTTTCTGTTCGAACTTTGCTGATTGATCTGGCAAAGCTTGCCGCCACCCAAATAGTTATCCTGATGATCACCAAATGGGTCATCTGGTCGCTCAACCCTGCCACACGGCGGTGGATTGTATCTGCAGTGAACCGCCTCACTTTTGATGATGGAGTCAACTCTCTGTCCATTTCTACATACTCCGTTAAATGCAAACCCATCCATTCGCTTCGCCGTCAGGTTTTCTGAGAGCACTCCCCTATTAGAGCAGCCTCAGGGCACCCCTCACCCTGATACCCGCAAGCCCAGCCCCCACGCCTGGCTTACCCACCATTGATCCCACCCACCTAAGGGCCCCTGAGTATCCTGACCAAGGGGGACTTGGCCCTAACGCTTGTCACAGGTCCATTTTCCCCTCTGACAGCATCCCTGTCCACACGGTGGGCCCTGTGCCGCCCCTCTCTGGCGCACAGACCCACCTACCCATAACCAAAGGCCAGCAACCGCACACCCTGGAGGAGTTGTCATCCTCCCCGCCTCTCCCACCCTTGGGGGTTGCCCCCACAAGACTCGCGGTTGCCCCCATTGCAACCATCTGGTTTGCCTTGGGGGCCTTCAATACATTTATAAACATTTGCTTTCCTCATGTCCCCACTAGATCCCCCTTCTTCTAGTCACACAGACCTCTGTGCCCTTGGCATTCTGGGCTCTCCGCTGGGTGCTCACACACCCTGACTGGGAGCCCAGTCTAATTCTTATCAGCCATTTCCATGACATAATGAACTGACCCATAACCTCAGCCTTCTCCACCCTCCTCGCTGGCACTGGTGAAGCATTGGCCTACGCCCTAACCTTAAACGTACTCTCTCTCTGCGACTGGCCTTCTCCTGCTGGTCAGCTGCCTCATTCATCTGAGCATGCCATCAGTTTTTGTTGACCTGGTCCCCGCCCCGCAGACCCCTGGCATCAAGTGTCACATTATCAGCCAACCTGATAGGGTTGGGAGTCCCCCTATCCCTTCTGAGGAGGTGGTCAACCAAATCCTGGGTGTCCTGGTGGAACTTCAGGTGCACTTCACCACCGATGGGGGGAAAGCTCCCCTTCCTTCTGATGCCCAGCAGAGCGTAGCTCTCCTTGATGCCCTAGATGGGGATGTCCGCCACTGGGTCAGGGGAGTGCTCCGCGCTGCTGCTAAGTCTGGGAACCCCACCCCCTACTGGTGCTGGTCAATTTGGCGGTCCAGGCCCCTGAGTCTATACTGGCGCGCCTCCTCCGTCTCTTCACACTAGGGCAGACAGCCACAGACCTGCCCTCCTTGATCAATGCCTTCATGGTCCTGGCCCCCACAATGCCCATCCCCCCTGAGATCGCCATATCCACCTTCTGAGCTGCCTTGGACCCCACTGCGGCAGCCCATGCATCTTGGGACCCCCTCCCTGGGTCCTTGGAAATTGCATTCTCTGTGGCTTGTGCAATTGGGGCCAAGCCTTTCCATACACCCACGTGAACTGCTGCAGCTCTCGAGGGGCTGCATACCACCCCTTCTCCCTCTGCTCATGGTCACAGCCAAGGGAAGCATCCCCCAGGTCTCACCGCCCTCTGCGCCCCCTTTGTACCCACCTTGGGTACCCTCCCCTTAGAAGAGTCCCTGCCTTCTGCACCCCCTGCTCTCACCCCAGATCAGGAGAGTGAGTCCTTGATCCCCCAGAGTTCAGAGCCTGCCCGTCCTGGTGCCATCACCCCCCCAGTTAACCCAGAAGCCCTCCTCATGGAGAGTGGAGCGGGCATACACATCAACCCTCGCTGCCCCATTTGAGACAAGGAGGAAGCAGAAACCCCTCCCCAGTTCCAGACCAGTCTGGCGCCTCTTGGTCAATCTCTTTTAATGATGGGTCATGCTCCCTCCTTGGCTGCCCTCTCTCTTGCCCACCCCAATAAAGAAGATCAAGCCTAATTCTTGTTCCCTATTGCTTTCCCCTCAGAGTTTGCAAGTTTACCGTGCAAGCCCTCCTCAACACCGGAGTGGCAGGATACTTTATTGACCTTAGTGTGGCGCATTCCTTGGACCTGGCAATGGAAGAAGCCTCATCAGTCCTGGGTGCTTCATCTGAGCCCATGAAGTCTTACCGCGTCTGACGCCTATTGCACTTCTATGTCCACAACTTCAGGTTCAGTGACCACTTCTCAGCCATACAGGACTTGCTCTACCCCATGATCTTGGGGGTAGGCTGGTGGCGGCAACAGCAGGTCCGCATTAATCTTGCCAATAACTCCTTATTGTTCTCAAACCTCAAGTTGAGTGGTGAGTTTCCCTTGTTGAAAACCCTCCCCCTTGACACATCCCTCAGTTCTATTTCCCCCGGACCCCGCTCCTATTGACCTCCATTCGGACTTCCCACCCTTCCTAACCCCCTATAAGTCCATCTTTGACATGTCGCTGGCTTCCAAGCTCCCCCACACTCCAAATACGACCTAACGTTTCAGCTGACAGTTGACCTAGTAAGATCAATCGCCCCCTCTACCCCTACACAGAGGAAGAGGACAAGGCCTTAGGGACTTGGCTAGATGAGATGCTAGAGAAGGGTTGGCTTATCAAGAAATCTTCTCTGGTCGCCTCCCCCATAGTCTTCGCTTGGAAAGCAGATGGCACCCTGCGCCCCTGAATCGACTATGGCCACCTCAACAACATAACCATCCCTGACCCCTACCCGTTGCCCTTAGAGCAGACCATTTCCCAAGCCATCGCCAAATCCCAGGTCTTCTCAAAACTGGATCTGGTGAACGCCTATAACCAGGTGAGGGTGGCTAGAGGACAAGAGTGGCTCACAGCTATCTGCACCCACCAGGGCCTTTTTCAATTCAGAGTGATGCCCTTCAGACTGAAGAACGTTCCAGCCACCTTCCAACGCCTCATTAATGATGTGCTTGGGGACTTGCGCTTCTCATGCGCTGTAGCCTACATTAACAATATTCTGATCCACTCCCCTACCCCAGAGCAACACGACAAGGATCTAGAAGCAGTGGTGGCAGCCCTCCACAAAGCAGGGCTCCTCGTGAAACCCTCAAAGTGTGAGTTTTTCCAGGATGAAGTGACCTTCTTAGGTAACCTCGTCCTGAAGGATGGATATGCTGTTCCACCCTCTAAGCTTGAGGCGATCCAGTCTTGGCCTACCCCTACTACACAGAAACAGCTCCGAAGTTTCCTCAGCACCATCACCTTCTTGAAAAAGTTCTCCTCAGCCCTCGCCCAACTGGCGGCACCCCTTCACCCCCTCACTGGGAAAAACGCCCCCTTCAAGTGGTCCCCAGAATGCCAGCAGGCCTTCGAGTCTATCAAGGAAATTTTCCTCACCGCCTCAGTCCTGCGGCATGCCAACACCTCCTGCCCCTTCAGTGTGGCCTGCAATGCCTCATCGGTGGCAGTGGGCGCCATGCTGCTATGGGAGCATGAGGGGGTTGAGCACCCAGTGGCCTACTACTCCCACAAATTCACTTCCACAGAACAAGCATGGCCAATATATGACAAGGAGCTAGCGGCAGTGGCGTGGTCACTCACCCACTGGTGATACCTCCTGCAAGGCGCCCAGCACAAAATCACCATTAAGACTGACGATAAGGCTTTACTATACTACTGCAAACCCCAGAAGTTGGGGCACCGCCAAACTCGCACATACCAGGACCTCTGTGGGTTTCATTTTAGATATGAATTCATAAAAGGCCCCCTGAATGTGTTGCCAGACATGCTCAGCTGGAACCCATCTCTATCACCCAATGGTGGAGAGGACCTGCTAGAGCTTACTACTGTAGTGCCCCCCTCCAAAATCCTCTCCTTGGCCCCTCCAATGGTAGCCTTTGCTGACTTTGCCCCTGACGCCCCGCTCCTCCCCCGCGTCCTTGCTGCCCAGACCTGTTGCCCCAAAGGGTTAGAGCTTTACGCTGACTAGAGTCCTCAAGTCAGAAGAGAGCCCCATAAACCCTGCGGGAGGGAACCATCTGGTTCTGTGATCAGGTTTGGGTCCCCCCATCTCTACGCAACTGTGTTACCGAAGAACACCATGTCCCCAAACCGTTGGGCACCCCAGCATTAAGAAGTGCACAGATCTCATAAAGAGAACTTATAATTGGCCAGGGTCCTCAAAGGACATCCCCGCCTGGATCTCCCGCTGTGTCACCTGTGCCATAGCAATATTGGACCAATCTGGAAAAAGGGTTGCTACACCCCTGTAGCAAGCAGAAGGCCCATGGACCTCAGTCTCGGTAGACTTCATCATGTAGCTCCCCCCTCTAATGGCTCAGATACTATCATGGTAGTCATTGATCGATTTACCAAGTTCGCCCTCTTCATCCCCTGCCTCTCCTCTATAACTGTGGTGGAGACCGCAAATTTATTTGTCAACCATGTATTTGCCATCTTTGGTCTCCTCAAAGAGATAGTGAGTGACAGGGGACCCCAGTTCACCGCCCAGTTCTGGGAAGAGTTGGAAATTCTCCTCAGCATCAAGCCCTGCAGATCCACGGCCTACCATCCCCATTCCAATGGGCAGACTGAGCGGGTGAACCAGGTACTGGAGCAGTACCTGCACTGTTATGCGACGGCCTCACAGGACTTTTGGGTCAAGGACCTACCCCTTGCACAGTTTGCATATAGCAATTCACTTCACTCCTTGACCAACCTCTCCCCCTTTGAGGCCACCCTGGGTTACAACCCCTCCTTCCAAGTTGGCCCACAGCTCTCCTCAGCAGTCCCTGCAGCCGAAGACCATGTGTGAGCACTCCGCGAGACACACAACCTGGTTTGTGAACATTTGACAAAGTCCATTAAGGGATTACAAAAAGTTTGCTGACCGGAAGCGCCTACCTGGACATGAGATTGAAGTTGGCTCCCTTGTCATGTTGGACACCCGCAATCTTCCCTTATAAAGCCCCCACCCAGAAACTTGCAACTAAATGCTCTGGTCCCTTCGAGGTGGAGAAGGACTTAGGCAATGGAGCCTATCATTTGAAGCTCCCCACTCACTGGAAGCAGCATAACGTCTTCCACACCTCCCTCCTGACCCCCTTCAAAGGGGAAAGGCCAACATCATCAGAGCCGATCCTCATTGGGGAATCCCAGGAAGTGGAGGTGAAGGCTATCTTGGCTTCCCGGAGGTCCCGCAGATTTTTTCAATATCTGGTTGCCTGGAAAGGCTACCCCTCATATGAGAACAGCTGGGTGAGTGAATGCGACTGCACAAATTGCAAGGACTGATAGAAGAATTCCACAACTCCCACCTGGCAGCCCCCCATCCGCCCCAGAAGATTGCAGCCATCCTGGCCATAAAGCTCCCAGAGAGGCACAAGAACTATGCCCTGGTCCATGCCCCAGGTGGGGGCCTCCTCCCTGTCAAAAAAGGAAAAGGTAGTGTAAGTCTTGAGGACCAGCCCCTACATCTGGATAGGGAGCAGCATCCCTTCTGAACCAAAAGGGGGCCAAAGGCCCAAGTGGACCCCATGTCACAGTTGAGTGACCTGGCCACATGGTTGATGAGCACTGGGTAACTGCCCTTCCACCTAGGGATACTCAGATCTCTCCCCTTCCCCCTCCCCAGCCCTGGTAAAATTAATAGAGGGGACCTTCCAGGAGATCATGCAGGCCAGGGGCCATGGGCGGGCCCCTGAGACCCCTCACTCACTAGGGGAAATTTACCCAAATCATGAAAAAACAGCCAGTGCAGGTATCGGAGCCTGGTCCAGACTGGTCAGGTCTGAGAGTCAGATCAGAACTCAATTTGGGTTTCAAACCAGGCCACCAGTGACTTGGACCAGTTACCCTGACCCCTGGAACAGATCCAAGATGTTTGGATCATGTAGACAATCAAATTGAGAGTCCGGACTGGGTTGTGGACAACCAAGCACCAAGGCCACAGCCCCCCAGGACAAGTTTGGGAAATCTGAACTGTGTAAGCTGCCCAACTCGAATGGTCAAGGCCCAGATCAGCACCATAGACCTGGTCTGGCCCCAAAAACTCGGGAAAATCAGCAAATTTTTTTTTTGATTTTTGCCAAGATTTTGGACACCCATCCACTCCCCCACCCGCCAGCCAACCAAACCCCATCGCCAATCCCCAACCACTCAATACCCTAGCATACCCACTATGAGATTTGCCCAATACTTAAGGCAACTGCCCTGTCAATGGGAAGTTGTCAGTTCATTCTCTATTCTCCTTGCACTTTGCATCAAAATAAAGCCAATTACCCCAAACTCCTTGTCATGGACTCCACCCGTTTGTTTTTTTCTATTTAAAATTCTGCTGATTGATCCAGCAAAGCGCGCCACCGCCCAAATAGTTATCCCAATGATTGCCAAATGGGCCATCTGGTCACTTGACCCTGCCATGTGGCGGTGGATCATATCCGCGGTAAACTGCCTCACTCACGATGATGGAGTTGACTCTCTGTCCATTTTCGCATATCTGTTAAACACAAACCCATCCATTCGCTTTGCTGTCAGGTTTTACAAGAGCACTCCCATATTGGAGCAGCCTCAGGGCGCCCCCACCCCAATACCCGCGAGCCCAGCCCCCACGCCTGGCTTGCCCACCATTGATCCCACCCACCTAAGGGCCCCTGAGTATCCCAATCAAGGGGGACTCGCCCTAACACTTGTTGCAGGTTCGTTTTCCCCTCTGACAGCATCCCTGTCCGCGAGGTGGGCCCTGTGCCACCCCTCTCTGGCGCACAGACCCACCTACCCATAACTGAAGGCCAGAAACCGTGCATCCTGGAGGAGTCATCATCCTCCTCGCCTCTCCCACCCTTGGGGGTTGCCCCCGCAAGACTCGCGGTTGCCCCCATTGCAACCATCTGGTTTGCCTTGGGGCCTTTGGTACGTTTATAAACATTTTCTTTCCTCATGTCCCCACTAGATCCCCCTTCTTCTAGTCGCATGAACCGCTGTGTCCTTGGCATTCTGGGCTCTCCGCTGGGTGCTCACATACCCTGACTGGAAGCCCAGTCTAATTTTTATAAGCCGTTTCCATGACAGGATGACTTTAATTAAGTCTATTGTCACCTCAAGGAAGCTGTGACACTGTTTTACTCTCAAAGAAGAATTAAAAGCCAAGAATGACAGGCCACCTCAAAGCACCAAATGCAAGGAGTTGAAGTAGGACTTAAATCGGTGCATTGGAGCCTTGGAGGATGATAGCAAGCTTTTGTTATCATACTGCTCATCCGCTCACCAACAGATTCACAATCAGGACATCCGCATTAAGAACTTGGAGAAAAAAAGTTGTTCTTGAAAGAAGAATCAATTTGCAGGATGTTAAACCAAGGCTTACCCTGGCAGAAAGGGAGCAACATCTCAATCCTCTACATGACCAAATACATTGACTGGAACGCTAAGTTGAACAAAGCAACATAAAAACTGAGATTATCAAATCTGGAGCCTCTGGAGCACATGTTATTACTGTATTGGAGATCACTACATTTAAGTCTACATTCAAGAACAAGTTTACGCCAAGCAAAGAATGTATCACATCTCTCCTCTATGTCTATGAAGCTGCGATGGAAGGTGAAACTGATCATCAAAAGGTTATTTAAATTTATATTGTTTAAGCTATATGGCTTAGGAGGTTAAAGAGCCTCATAAAAATGACTTATCTACTTTGAGAGAAGTAAAAGAAGCAATAAGGAATTTTGGTCAAAGCAGAGCCCAAGTATGAAGAAACTGGCTTTTATGAGAATTACACTGCACTAAAATAGAAATTTTGCCATACTTTTCTGACTGCCTTTATATAGAAGCCCAAACGCTATTAACTTCAAAGATGCTGACTCTGTATGATACTGTAGATGCTGTCATTGCAGGTTTACATAGTAACCCTGACCTATCCATGAACTTGACATCCGTTAAAATAAAGCTCCAATTCCGTTTTGGAAATTAAGGAAGATTTACTTAAACTAATTGAATTACACAAGTCAGAGCCCTCATGAAAGGCCTTTAAAAACCTTAAGTTTATACCATGGAAGAAGCAAATCCTAAGAAGGAGGAAAAGCTAAGGTGCAACTACTGCAAGAAGAACAACCATACCAAAATATGTGCTTCAAGAAGAACCCTGTTCTTGCTGAGCAGGGAGAAGGAAGGTCAGCTTAGGGTCAGGTACCTCTAAAGCTGACCAACCCAAAGTACCTAAAAGCAAAACATTGGCAATTGCTCACCTTACTTGCATTGAAAACAAACCCAATGATTTTTCTGAAGTTGGACATGAGGATACAGGTTATTATTTTTTAGGTTCACCCGCTGAGCTCACCATTCTGGAATGTTTGCATGCTGAAAATATTAATGACGCTCAGGACCCAAAGGCACCTATCTCAGTCAGGCTATAAGCCCTCAGATAGTTTGATACAGCATGTGAGATGACTAGTACGTTGCCCTGTTGATCTGACTCCATCTTGATCGTTTACAGTTGTAACTGTTGGGAAAACCCAGTTTCAAATCACCATCTTGTCTTTGGTTTGACACCAGTTTTTGACATTGACTGAATGTTCAATGTAAGGTTAAATTCTCAAGGTAAGTGTTAGTGCCTCCTGCGACTAACCAATTAAACCTTGTATTTGAGAAAACTTGAAGCAAGGAAAAAGATAAGACAGTTTAGTCTAGGTAACAAGCCCCAGAATTTACCTAATTTGTTTATTATTGAATAAAACCCTTTAGAGCAGATCTCAATAACTTAGGCACCATAAACACACCAAGAAAACCAGGATAATTGGGGAGATCAAGCCCTAAAATCCCTAAGTTTTTGTTCACACAACAAGAACCTGATGCATTGCAGCCCACCATAAGACAAGGTAAAGGTGGCCTTAGAGCCACAGGAGTAGCCCATCTTAGGGCCAAAACTTTAGAAGAGAGAAAGAGAGAATTACAAGTGAAGTTTGGAATTGCTTAGTGTAAAAACCAATGGGCTTTAACTGGTGCACAGGTTTGCTTAACTGCTGTTTCTGGATATAAACATGAATTTGCCAATTGTATGAAGACATTTAGCTTAGTCAGGTTCAGATAAATAGGTATATTTGGCCCTACTCTGGCGGATAATGATAGGTGACTTTGGCCTCACTCTGGCAAGATATAAGAGCTCTAGTGACTTCATCCTCACTCTGACATTGACACTTATATAGGAAGTACTTCTTCACAACTTCACCTTGAAGTAAACAATCAATAATAAAAAATAAATTATTCACAATTCTAAGGTGTTTATTAGTATTAAAATGAGGGAATATTTATAGGCGGAAGTATGAGAGGACATGGGTTAGGGATAAATTGTGGTAATCACGATGGTCTCAGCATGCCTAGCTGACAAAAAAGAGATATTTGTTCAATTTTGGGAAATATTCCAGCTGATATACATGAGGAATAGTGTATTTAAATCGCCATTCATATCAGCCCACATGTCAGCTACCAAACTTGACGATTTCCCATGAGTAATTGCCCATTTCAAGATAATTTACTCATCTCCAAATTGTTGGCAACAATCCCTGACAAAATTGCAACTGTAATTATCATCAGATATGATCCAATGAGAATTATGATTAACTGTTTGGTTGGTTATTATTGCCACCTAGATGACATAGTTAAATTGTCATCCAAATCTTAATCAATAAGCTAAATTAAAATATGTGAACCATTAATTTAAATAAATTGAAGCTTAATTAATCCCAAGCTGGATATTGCTTTCATATAAAATTCCCACACATCCCCCCGCTTGACCAGATTATCAGCTAAAAATGTCCTCTTCCAATACTTCACACTACAACAAAATCCTGGCCAATCTATCTGAAATGGATGCCTCCCTTTTTTGAGTGATGTCACAAACTGTCCAAAGAGGTATCCTTTCCCTTCCTTCCAGGTCTAACGCCCCAAGGCAACTTGATTTGGTTATCTCATCTGTTCTCCCCACAATGGTACTATTTTTGAAGAAGAAATAGGGTTGGCCATTTCCTCATTAAATTCTCAACCATTATTCCAATTTCCCCTTCTGTCAAGCTCAATTTTGAATCATTATTGGACTCAGCTCCATCAGTTCTAAATCCAGGGGTTGCTCATGGGCCCAATGAAGCAATTTCCCTTGATTTAAATCAATCATTTTTAATTGAGTCAGATATTCTCCCCATGTTTTTTTGGATCAGCCAATTTTATCAACCAACAATCTTGTCTACCAAATTGGCAATTGGTAACAATGAGCACATTGAGCTTCCATATTTAGGAACTTAGGGGGAAATTGCTTGAAGCCCTTAGCATTTCTTTTGCTTCTCTTGACCTTGATAATTTGCTTGACCAAAATACTGCAACTTATGCACCTCAGTTTGCAGGGCAATTTCTTCGCATATGGGCCACCTCACTCCCTGCTTTGCCAAATTTCACCGTTCATTTCCTTTTCACTTTCAGGAAGCCTGCAGCCGCCACCTCCAAGATGCTGTTTGTTGCCTGCACAATTACTTCATGGAAGGGACTTTTTGGTGATATTTCCCATTAATGGCATTGAAGAAGAGCTCACAATTTGCAACCCAAGGCTTAAAAAAATTTTAAATATTTTTTTCTTTCTTTTAAATATTTTTTCTTTTTCTTTTTTTTAAAATATAATTAAACTTTCTTATTTTACTTTATCTAACTGAGGCAAGCTGACCAGGGGACAGGCATTACTGAAAGAAAGAAATGACATGAAACCTGAATAGGGTCAACTCTGTCAAAGTAAGTTTTTCCACCTCTAGATCGGGACTCAAATTTTTCTGGTTATGTCATGGGTAAGGTTTTCGTGTTATTAGACCTACTAACCACCAATAGCTTCCTTTGGCTGGCACCCCGATCAATGTGCAAAGGCGGGAATTGAACCCACAACCTTCAGGTTGGTAGCTGTACATCCTTACCAACTTGCCTTTCACCCCCTATAATAAAACTTTCTATAACATATATATTTATGAAACTTATTGTAAAAAATTATCTTTTTATATATAGCATATTATTATTTTTTTAGTATAATATATTATTATTATTATTAGAAAAAATTATTTGAGGTAGGTCAAACTTGGGACAAATATACCACACCAAGATGTTTTCTAGCCAGTACAGGTTTCAAACTCAAAACCTGCACTAGGGGTGGAAGCAGTTTTACCTGCTTGGCTAGCCACCCTTTACTATTATTATTATATTATTATTAATTCCATTTTTAAGAAATTTGCTGTGTAACCTATTAATCACATGACTGTTGGACACATTTTTGATTGTGTAGGCATCATTTGCCATTTTGGCAATAACCTCAAATGGTCCTGACCATAATGCATCTAGCTTATTTTGGTGACCAAACCCATGTGTATCACAATAGGCTACTCATTCTCCAACGGCAAATTCCCTAAGATTAAATTGACTCTTATCATCAGCTTTTTTGGCCTGAACCCTTCTTTTGATTGTAGTATCATAAGCTTGAGATTGGAGATCCAATATAATATTTGTGAGCTGATATAGGTATTTATCTGCACTCATCCCCTGAGTCAGATCCACTGCTAAATAGAGAATTGGTGGCAATGCTGCCCTATGACCATATAATAATTCAAACAGCATTTTTCCCATAGCCAAATGAAAACTGATGTTGTACACAAATGTTACTGAGCTTAAATAAGATGCCCAGGATGACATTTTGCCTGAGATCAACTTTCTTAGTGTAGTGGCAAGTGTTCCATTGACTCATTCAACAACTCCATTTGTTTCAGGCCAATAGGGGGCAGATATCATACCTTTAATTCCCATTAGATCATTTAGGCGTGGAATTACAAATGAGGTAAAGTTTGTTCCATTGTTGCTTAGTAATAGTTGAGGACACCCATGCCAATATATCACCTGCTCCAAGATAAATTTGGCTGTACTCAGGGCATCTGCTTGGCTCAAGGCTTGGGTTTCAACCCACCTCATAAGGTGGTCAATCACTACTATGATGTAACATACCCACCTGTACTTGCACTCAATGATCTCATAAAGTTGATTAAAACTGTGTGCCATGCAAATCCTGGCTTCACCAACCAATAATTCATAACATTATTATGCGGCTTATGAAGTTGACATTCCATGCAACAGATAATATAATTGGCAACATCATAACTCAAGGAAACTCAATAATAGTATTTCCTGATGTGTTCGAGAATTTTCTTTAACCCACCATGTCTGACTACCTTGTAGGCAGCTCAAATAATTTCTGTACATTCAGAAGGTTTTGGAAATAAAGCCTTTTTTCGTCCATTATTTTAAATAATTGGCCATTGACAAGTTCAGTTTTCTCCATCGCCTTTTTCAGCACTTTTTGAATTTCAACTGGTTCTTCTTGTAACTCCCCATGGATCATTCGCTCAAATAAATCATCTGCACGATTTTGCACAGCAAAAATGACAGGTAACCTTGATAGCCCATCAGCGTTTTGATTTTTTTCCAGCCTGATGTTCTATCTCAAAGTCATAGGCCTGCAACTTTAAAGCCCACCGCACTAACATCCCTTCTGGTTCTTTAAAATTATGGAGCCAACAAAGAGAGGTATGGTCAGTTATGACTTTCAAATATGTTCTGTGGATATCAACTTGAAATTTCTTGCAGGCATATATAACCTGCAAGACACTCTCACTCTGTAACCATATAGTTCCTTTCAGCCTTTGACAGAGTTTAGCTGAAATATACCATGGGGTGTTCATCCCCATGTTCATCTACTTGGCTAAGGACAGCTCCTATTGCCATCAGCGATGCATCCAATTGAATAATAAATGGCTTCTCAAAATTTGGATATTTTAAAATTGGACTCATTATCAAATGTTTCTACAATTCATCGAATGTGATCCAAGCCTCATCATTCCAGACATATCCCTTTTTTGGGTCTTTCAATAGATGGAAAAGTGGATCAGCTATTTTTGCAAAATCCTTAATGAATTGGCGATAATAGCTGACTATTCTAAGAAATATTTGAATGTCCCAAATGCTCTTAGGGACTGACATCATCCTAATCACTTCTACCTTCTGTTCTTGGGGCTTGAGTCCCTCTGCGTTGATTACAAACCCCAAATACAAATTCCTCCTTAAAGAAATGACGCTTTCTTGGCTTAATTTTGAGATCTGCAGAAGCCAGTCACTTGAATACTTCCTCAAGGTGGTGTAGGTGTTTGGTGAACGTTCAGCTAAACAAATTATCATCGTCCAGATAGACAAGGACACAGGACAGCTTCAAATCTGATAAATATGTCCTTTTCTCGCTGGAATGTCGCTGGGGCGTTACACAAGCCTTGAGGCATCCTCATCGGCTGGTACAACCCCTGTGCTGTGATAATAGCACATTTTTCTTGATCTTTCAGGGGCATATTTATCTGCCAATAACCGGAGATTAAGTCCATTGTGGAGAAAAACTTGGCTCTTCCTAACTGATCCAATGCATCGTCAATTTTCAGCAAGGGATACAAGTCCTTTTTTGTGATTTTTTTCAACCAACAGTAATCAATTATGACTCAATTTGACCCATCTTTCTTTTTAACGATTAATATAAGACTTACCCATGGGCTGGACGATGATACAAGCATTCCATGCTCTATGAGTTTTTTGATTTCTTTGGCAACAACTGCCTCTGCTGCTCTAGACCTTCGAATAGTCCTCAATTGAATTGGTCCAGCATCCCCAGTATCAACTCAGTGCAAAACATCCTTTGCGCACCCAAAATTGTGGTCATCCTGTGCAAAAATGATTCAATATTTTTCAAATAAGGACAGAACTTCAACTTTCTGACCCTCCATTAACCCAGCTAACTGATCCCTTTCAATTAGCATGTAAATAATCCCATTGGTTTCCTTTGGTAATCCTAATTCATCTAATTCTCTAAATTCATAGAAGGAACGAATCTCTAATATGGGTTTTAACTGGGAGAATGCAACTACTTGATGCCATTTGACTTTTATCAGAGTTTTCCCCAGATTGGCCAAAAGGACCCAAATCTCCTCATGAACGGGGATTAAAATCCCTGGGGCTACCCAAGGCTCAATCCTCAATTGTTGCCAAGGAGCTTCAATTTCTGAGTATAACTGTTCTGGTATTTCCAAAGTCAGTCCAGTCTCTATGATCTGTTGCATTCCCAGCTGAATTATGACATCTTCTTTAGAATGGATTGGAATTCCACGATTTTCATTTATATATTTGGGTAACTTCTGGATTTTCTTCCCTTTCAATTTGTAACCAACAGGTAATATCCCATCCTTATAGACTAAATTGATGAAATTATTTCTCTTATTAAGAGGTGCCTTTCCCTCCCGTTGATAAATCAGTGGCAACGTCTGTCCCAGAATTGTTAAAGTGTCTTCTTCAAAATCACATTTGACCCCATATTTCCACATGAAGTTGGTGCCAATGAGGATATCATAATTCTGGTTGGCCGTGACAATTGCCAGTGCTGATACAACTAAGGATCCAAACTGTAGCGGCAGAGCACTATAGGCCCCACAGGAAGTGGTAGGGTCAGGGACAGCCATCCCATACTGCTTCCTGTGCTTTAGATAAGTTTGGCTTTCAATCTCTTCACTAATTTGGTGGATACTATATTGATTGGCGCTCCACTGTCAATTATTGCCCTGAAGGGGACTCAGTTTACCAAAATATCAATATACATGCACTCATAAAAATAAGATAAGCTATTGTTTACTGCATGTATGATGGATTCTTTGGCTGAATCCAGGGCATGAATCAACTGAGCTGATATCTTGGGGAACGTTTCTTGAGTTGTACCAATTAAAATCAATACATTGACTTTGTCTAACTTGGCATTCAAAAAATTGGTTTCATCTTCAGCATTTCGGACTTTCTCCACTATTTGTTGGGCATATGGGCGAGCTACTTCTTCTAAAATTTTGGGGGCAATCCCCTTTGTTTTTGATCTTGTTATTGCGTTTACATCTTGATAGACAATTTGATAAAGAGTATCTAACTCAGGCTCATACGCAAATAGATCCAACTTGCCCAAATTCATATAATTTATCTGGGGGAACTTGGTCACCTGCAGTTCTAGATTGTCCCTCATCTAGACCGCATTGTCTTTTCCCTGCTCATTAGAAAGTTTTTTGTTTCTCCTTATTCTGGACTAAGTTAACCTGATCCTTTGGTTTGCGTTGTCCACAGTTATTGGCGAAATGACCAGGCTGTCCACACTTATTGCAAGTTAACCAAGACTTATTGAATGGTCTAGATCCTTCATACTGTTTACTTGATTCCCGCAATTGTTGAAATCTCTGGATTTGTCAGGGAATCATCCTGGACCCTTATTATTGTTTGACTGGTTATTCAGTTTGTATGTCTGATTTGGCGCTTCAAACGTTGCTGAAAAGACCTTTAGATGTTCTATCATTTGGGAAATGGTGTATTTGCTAGTAAGAGTGGATGACATCATTCAGTGCAATTCTTGGTGAGGAAGTAATGCGTTTTGCATTGCAATTCTTCTATCAAAATTGGTCATCATATCAGCCCCACTGAGGATTTGTGCTTCCTCATAAAAACGATTGGCAAATGCACCCACTGTTTCATCCTTATCAAATTGAATTCCCATAAATTCTTGCTTACGGGCTGACATCTTATCTGGACTACCAAATTACATCAGAATTGCCTCCTTTGCCTCCTTATAGATCCAGTTCTCTCCATGAAGGGAATGCAAAACTAAATTCTGAAAAGAAGTATCAAGGCAATTTATGACAGTGACAGCTTTCTGCCAGTCACTATAACCATACATGGTCATTTCAAATAAACGGAAGAAGGCAGGCGTGATATCCCAATGGAAAACGGGTAACTTTGGAGTGCTCTTAAAATCTTTAATGATAATTGGTGCGGTATTTCTAATTGGAATTTGGCCGGACACTGGAGTTATTTCAGTTATAACTTCAGGAAGCGCCGCAATAGTCAGGGGCATTTCCTGAACAGGTTGGTTCATACTTAAACCACAACTTTCTACTTCAATAGATGCTGATTCATCCTCAAACAAATTCGCCTCATGGTACTCATCTCTTGAGCAATTACATCTAGAATCTTCAAGGTCATCCAATCGTTTAAGGACTTTTTTCCTCCCAAACCAAACTTTTTCATTCGTTTTCATGAAATTGATGATTTTTTATCAATTTTCCCCCTTTAAAGTGGCTTTCAAGGTTTCAATTTCCTTCTGCAATGTACCTTCTCGTTTTTGGATATTGAATAAATGCTCATATAGTTATTGATTTTCCTTTTCATACTTGAACATTTCATCATCTAATTTGATGACTTTAAGCTTCAAGAAATCTAATTCAGATTGAGTTGCTGATTCTAATGCATTCTTGTTGACAATCTCTATCTCTGTGCAAAGCTTATCAATTTTTGATCTCGTTTCCTCACTGAGATTTTCAAATTTTTTCTCCATCTCTTTGATGGTATTCTTAATCTCCTGTTTCCCCTTGACTAAATTGAGCATGACTGTGTGAGTTTTGGTGTTGGCTGCAGCCATTGGCACAGCTGCCTCCTGAGCTTGAATCAAATCAGCAATATTTTATTCAGCTAATTGGCAGAGTTTATCCACATCATGTTTCCATTGGTAATTGAACCCAATTTGGTTGATAATCTCTTTGACTATCCCCCAAAGTTTAGTATTCAGCTCAGTCACCAGATTCTTGATTTGAGTGTTTGATTGCTGAACACACTGTGATGTGAAATCCAAGCCAGCGCAAATCTGCTTAAAACTGACGTCTAATTGTTGCATTAACTCCTGCTGTTATACGCTGTTGTTTTGAGTATACTCAACAAGATCAGCAATCACTGCCTGCTACCATACTTGGATAGCTCTCATGTTTTGGGTAGTTGGCTGCACATATTTGATAATATAATAGTAATATTACCAATGCTCCAAAGAAATTCTATTAATGTCAAAGTGTTCATACTAAGGAAATTTTAAAAGTGCCATCTTCGCTCTTCCTGATTGGATGTGTGGTGGAATAATACACAGCTTTTATCCAGAGTATTGGTCAGCAAAATTTGAAGTCCTCTAATCAGGATATCACTAATACTGGGTAAATTTTCTCGGATTTGTTCTGAAGGTGGTTCATAAATTGTTACAGCGTTTTTGTTTACTCCAATCGTTGATAGATGGATATATTGAGGATCCAAAAGCATATCCGCCTCTAATTGGATGTTTCCTCCCTGGGCTGGTGATAATCCTAACTCCTCGTTTCTTTGGTGCTCCATATTAGTTAGATAATTCAGCATTATTAATTTCATATAAACTTGACTCAACCCCTGTAGTGAGCACCACATGTAAAAACCAATGGGTTTTCACTGGTGCACAGGTTTGCTTAACTACTGTTTCTGGAAATTAACATGAATTTGCCAATTGTATGAAGACAATTAGCTTAGTCAAGTTTGGATAAATGGGTAGATTTGGCCCTACTCTGGCGGATAATAATAAGCGACTTCAGCCTCACTCTGGCGTTGAAACTTAGATAGGAAGTACTTATTCACAACTTCACCTTGAAGCAAACAATCAATGATAGAAAATAAAGTATTCACAATTCTAAGATGCTTATTAATATTAAAATGAGGGAATATTTATAGGTGGAAGTATGAGAGGACATGTGTTAAGGGGTAAATTGTGGTAACCACGATAGTCTTGGCACACCTAGCTGACAAAAAAGAGATATTGGTTCAATTCTAGGAAATATTACAGCTGATATACATGAGTAATAGCGTATTTAAATCGCCATTTGTATCAGCCCATACTTCAGCTACCAAACCTGAAGATTTCCCATGAGTAATTGCCTATTTTAAGCTAATTTACTCATCTCCAAATTGTCAGAATCAATCCCTGATGAAATTGCAACTGTAATTATCATCAGATATGATCCAATGAGAATTACAATTAACTGTTCACTCAGTTATTGCCATCTAGATGACATAATTAAATTGTCTATCAAAGCTTAATCAATAAGCTAAATTAAAATATGTGAACCATTAATTTAATTAAATTGAAGCTTAATTAAAAATAATCTGGTTAATGTGATCATATAAAATTACCACACTTGGGCTTGACCATTTAGGTTGCCCTTCCTAAGGAGCTCTCCTGCACCATTCTTTAAGCTCTTTCAAGCCTAACGTATGGTATGGGCAAGGCACAGCCCAGCGCCTGAACCTGATAACAACCAAAAATTTTTAAATAATTTGACTCAAAATTTGAAAAATTAAAATACAAATTTGAATGCAACTAACAGATCATTTCTGTTTGTTAAATAGTATGATGAAAATCAAGGAGAAGTAACTTGAGACTGCCCAAAAGCTCAATGAAATATTTTACCTCAAGGAGGTGTTAGACCTTCCATCAAAGTTTAGAGGAAACATAGCCAAAATGGAAGTGGTAATTCAAAAGGTCTGAGTTATGGCTATCTTTGATAAGGGATAACCTATCATTGTTATGTCATCATGTCTTATCAATAAGATCAAGCTCTCTTTAGACCTTAAATAAACTCAAGAGTATAGTACATCTGGTACAAACAACACCAAGGTGATATGAGCATAATAATCTCTGCAAACCTAAGTTAGTAAATTAGTTATTTCAGTTTCCACTGTTGCCCTTGAAAACAGGCAATATGATATTCTCACTAGGACACAATTTATGATTGAACATGAAGTAGTTATCAATCTAAAAGAAGGATACTTGTCATTCCTCAACTATAAAGTCCCCTTTATCCTGATAATAAAGATTCAAGAAGGAAGGAATAATCTTTTCTGGTTGAATACCTGTTTCAGCTTTATCTTTGCAATATTCTACCTCTGGAAGAAACAAAAAAAGCTACCCACTCAGTAAATGCAGCAGAGGGAATACCATTTTATGCCGCCGATGAGGTAAAAATTAAACCAGGAGAACAAAGAGTAGTTTCTTCCAACTTAACCCTTCATATACCCCCAAATTTCTTGCTACATATCACTAGTTTTGATGAAGTAAGTAGGTTTAAACCAAGAGTTAATCCAGGAATCCATGATCCAGCTTATTAATGGCCTATCGAGCTAATACTTGGACACTTAACCAACAATGATATCCTAGTTAAGAAGCATCAAAAAATTGGGAAAGTCAATTACTTTCATTTGTAAGGTTTGACAAGATACATTTCTTTTGTGCTCAATTTGATTTTAGCCTACCTGCTGACAATTTAATTTGCACTATTCCTCAAGTACAAATTATCCAATAAGTTAAATCATTAGGTAATTTAATTATTTCATCAGCTACTTGAAGATTATCAGGATAAGTTTTACATCAGATGGTGACTATGATCACATGAAAGACTGGACACATAATATTGATGTAGGGGATCTAACCCATATCAGATCAAAGCTATCTTGGAATTCAAAAGTAGAGGAGCAATACATGAAGACTGAGCTCAAGCAATTAGTTGATGCTGGCTTACTTGTGCCCTCTCAGAGTTCATGGTCATCCCCACTGTTACTCTAAAAGAAGAAGAATGGCGGTCACATAATAGTGATGGAATATCAGAAACTAAACAGCCGCAATAAGAAGGATAGCTATCTGATTCTATGGATTGACAATGCCATGGCCTGACTCTCTGACTCAAAATTCTTCTCCATGATGGACCTCACCAGCAGTTATTGGAAGATGAATATACCATCTGAAGACTAAGAGAAATGCGCATTAAAATGCATTGATAGATTATTCCAGCCTACCTGGCTCCCACAGGGATTATACAATTCTACCACCTCATTCCAATGGATGTTGGATCACATCATGCAAGATCTTAAACTTACCTGCGTGATTATTTACTTAGATGACATAACGGTGTTTTCCAAAACCTTCTCTGATCATCTAGGCCATCTCAAGTCAGTGTTTCAATGACTGAGAGAGAATCATATCAAACTAAAAACTACTAAGTGTGTTTTAAACAGGACTTGGAATTCTAGGACATGCTATATTGCAGGAAGGAATTCAACCCTTGTATGATGAGGTTGAAGAAATCTCCAAGATGCTTGAGCCAAAGAGCCTCCTAGAATACAGGTATTCTTAGCAATGATGGAATATTACCATCAATTATTTCTAACTTCTATCAACTCACTGAACTTCTTGCCCAATTGCTTGTCAAAAAAGTCCCTTTTATATGTGAAGTAGAGCAATGAACTGAATTTGAGTCAATTAAGAGTTTATTTATAAGATGACCAATCTTATAACATCTGGACTATGACAAGCCATTCATTCTGCTCACTGATATCTCTGACTTAACCATAGGTGCCCACATTTTTCAACTAGATGAAAATGACATTGACCACCCAATGTCATATTATAATAAATTACTTTTTTGAAGCTGAGCAAAATTATAGCATCACAGATAAAGAGTGCTTAGCTGCTCATCTGGAAGTGAAATATTTCCAGCTCTTCTTATACAATATGAACTTTACAGTTGTGACAGATCGCACCTTCCTAAAGTGGTTGAAAAACATAAAAGATCCAACAGGAAGACTAGCTAGATGTGCTCTCAATCTTCAGCGCTATGACATGAATATCATCCATTGAGCTGGAATGAAACACATGAACGTAGATAGACTGACTCAACTTCCCCTACTATATCTTAACAACAGCAAGGATGAATGGTTACATGACCTAATCATGAAGCCAGATTTTTGGAAGGACAAAGATGAACCAGTTCAGAAGATTCTTAGATGATATTCTCGAATATAAAGGTTCTCAATGGTTTACTTTACACAAGGTCATAATTGACTGGTTACCTTACTTATGACCTTCCAAATGGGTACCAATTATACTGGAAGTCCACAATAATTTAGGCCATAGCAGAGCCAAGAAAACTTACAAATGGATCAAGGATTGCTAATAATTGTAAGGAATTCTGGACTCTGTAGTGGAAGTCTTAGATTCTTGCATCACACAAAAAAGCAGAAGCCACATAAGATCAAGTATCAGTATCAGCCTATGATCCCTCAGCAGCCATTTTCTACCATCAGTTTAGAAGTTGAAGGTCCATTAACTGAATACACATAATGGAATTAATACATCCTATTAAGTATTTATTATTTACAAGGTGGATTAAAGAAATTGCCATTCTCACAAAAACTTCTAAAGCTGGTGATAACTGTTTATATTAAAACATATTTACTAGGCATGGCTGCTCATTTGTTCTACTAAGCAATAACAGGAAAAATTTTAATCAAAAGCTGTAAGGATCTTAGCTACAAGCATGTGAACTAAAAATATTCTCATCACTTTACAAACCATCAACTAATGGAAATGTAGAAAGAGAAAATGGGACATTGATCTTAATACTATGCAATATGGAAACTACGATCCATTACATTGGGACCAATACCTCCAAGTGCATTGATGGTTTATAGGATAAGTTTCCATTAAATTATAAAAATGTCTTCCTTCAAGGACTTATATAGAAGAGAACCAAAATCTAGTTATATTAGCTTGAGAAGCTTCTTGTGATAATACTGAAGAGCCTGAGAAAGAGCCAAGAAGATTATCCCAGAGGATAATAGAACTTCAATCATAGGCAATGACAAATCTGGCTAAGATGATTACATGGGAAGGTCAAGCAGCAAATGCAAATTGCCAACCTTTACTCGCTTTGATATTTCAGACTTGGTCCTATATCACAATTCTGATATGACTAAACAATAAGCCCTAAGTCATTACAGCAGAATGGGTAGAATCTGCTGATTATTATAATGATCAACAATCATTACATGAATCTCATAAGGTGGGGATTATGAGATTCATGTGTGTCAATAGTTACATTTCTGTTATTCCAAATAGGATATTCCTATTCAGGTCAATAATGATATAAAATTTAAAATAAATAATTTATTTGATTGGTTGTCATTCTAAGGTTTCCCTCCAATTCTCTGTCGAGTTGCCTGGATGCCATCAATTCTGGAGGCTTTTGCACCCCTCATTACCTCCAATTCATTAAGCCTTTTTTGGTAGTATTTCAATCTGAGGTCAGCCCCAATGGACCTCAGTATTAAAATTCTATTCCAACTTCGAGTCTACCCAAATAAAGGCTGCCATTCACTTGATCCGTTTTATTTAATTTTAACTATTTAAAATAAGGATTGGGGTGCAGATGGCGGTGCAATGAGGAGGAGAGGAAGGGGGTGGACGCACCGGGATCCTCTTGAGAGTGGCCTTGCCCTGGTGAGAGGGGAAGGATCCAGAGTGGCCCAAGGTGACAGAGGCCAGTTGGCCACACCTCGGCCAGGTAACCATAAGGTGACATAGGCCGTAGGGACACACCTCAGCCTGGGGCCCATGGCAACAGAGGCTTGTGCACCGCACCTCATCCCGGTATGCCTGGCAAGGCTGTCCATTAGGACAGGACCATATGGAGTTGGTACAGCCATATATGGGGGTGGATGTTTAGGGCCGGTAGTGGGCTGAGCCTTGGGAGCCCAGTTCATTACATTATTTCAATACTCACCTTTTCTTTGGAGGGCTGTGGTTACTA
The DNA here is from genome assembly GCA_022478985.1 of Massospora cicadina. NCBI lineage: Eukaryota > Fungi > Entomophthoromycota > Entomophthoromycetes > Entomophthorales > Entomophthoraceae > Massospora > Massospora cicadina. Next base: position 31,697 of record JAKSZP010014793.1, read on the forward strand.
GCCAGCCCACAAGATGGGCCACGGTTAATGTCCCAAGCATTGGAATGGTCCATTGATCCTTTTTGTGGGTTTCGTGGGGCCTTCCCATGAAGAGGATGGGGAGCTTGGGGGTTGGGCCGGACTGCTGGTGGTTGATGGCCTCTTGTGCCCACCAGTATACCTCCAGAGAACTGTTGATTTGATCTGGGGGCTCTGGACTTCTGGTCAATTCCCCCAAGTTGCTCGCAAAAAAAGGTCCTCTGTTGGCTAGGTCGTTTATCACTGCTTGCCTGCTCTGCCAGTTTGGGTCAGGATCCGCTGGGTTTTTATAGGGGGGTAATGTAATGATTGACAATTGTTACATGAATTTCATAAAGTGGGGATTATGAGATTTGTGTATGTCAATAGTTGCATTTCCATTATTCCAATTAGGATTTTCCTATTTGGATCGATAACGGAATAAAATTCAAAAAATATATAAATCTATTTGATTGGTTGTCATTCTGAGGTTCCCCTTTGATTCTCTGTTGAGTTGCCTGGATGCCATCAATTCTGGAGGCTTTTGCGCCCCTCATTACCTACAATTCATTAAGCCTTTTTTGGTAGTATTTCAATCTGAGGTCAGCCCCAATGGACCTCAGTATTAAAATTCTATTCTGACTTCAAGTCTACCCAAATAAAGGCTGCTATTCACTTGATCAGTTTTATTTAATCTTATTTATTTAAAATAAGGATTGGGGCGCAGTTAGTGGTGCAATGGGGAGGAGAGGAAAGGGGTGGACGCACCAGGATCCTCTTGAGAGTGGCCTTGCCCTAATGAGAGGGGAAGGAGCCAGAGTGGCCCAAGGCGACAGAGACCAGTTGGCTGCACCTCAGCTGGGTAACCCCAAGGCAACAGAGGCCGTAGGGATGCACCTCAGCCTGGGGCCCATGGTGACAGAGGCTGGTGCACTGCACCTTAGCCCAGTATGCCCATCAAGGCCATCCATTAGGACAGAACCATCCAGAGTTGGTATGGCCATATATGGAGGTAGATATTTATGGCCAGTGGCAGGCTGGGCCTTGGGAGCCCAGTTCGTTACAATCATGATATGAGTTAAAATTAATCTAGTGCCTTAAAATGAGGCAATATTAGGTTAGAATGGATGATTAGTTAGATAGCTTTTAAATGTGGCAATTAGGGATGTAGATACTAGACAAATAATTGATAAATCTCCTCAAACTAGGCAACCATGAATTTAGTGAATGGAGATTTAGAGAACCAATAAGAATAAGGCAGAATGAATAGTCTAAGCAAAATGGTCAGTGCAACTGAAATCCTGAGATATAAGCGAGATATGAGAATTGAAGGTAAAAATTGTAAGTAGTTTGGAGCAAGAGGAACAGCAAGGTTCTGCTGTAGATATTATATTAAATAAAAAGTGTTTTTTGTGGCTGTTATAAATTGGCGATATCTAAGAGATACACCATCAGATTCACACAGGGTTCAACCCACTGAGCAAGTAGGAACAACGATATGATGATCGTTGCCCTTGGAACACAAAATAAACTTATAAATAAATATATGGAGCACTAGCTCCCGCTACTTCTTTATTTATTCTACTTAATGTCGCGGCTTCCTCTAATTCCGCTGACGTTTTCCTATTTAACAACAACCCTTCTTGATCATCTCATATCACCTATATTGTAGTGACTTCAGATGCTACAACTCGTATGGCTCAGTAATTTAATTCACCATATCTTATTGGCTCCATAAATTCTTCATTTGTTAATTTCATAATCGCCTAATTCAAGGCATTTTTCCAATAACCCATTATAATCTCAATTCGCAGCTTAAATTACCATCACCAGTTTGATTCCAACAGATTCCATACGTTTTGCCATGATGACTTCAGACTTATCATCCAGTCATATCGGAACCACATTGAGGGCAATTGCTCCATATTTTTAAAAAAGTTTATGATATTTTGAGGATGATGATCATCATATTGTTAGTCTTATTGCTCAGTGGGCTTAACCCTGCACAAAAACCTTTGGCATATCTCCAAGATGCCACCAAAATAATAACAGTGGTGCTCATTACAGGGACCCATTGATCAATAAAAATGATAAAAATTCCTCAGTCACTGGCCATGTTGCATCAGGCTTGCTTTGACAAGGGACCTTCATGACACACTGCACCAGTTGAATATGCGGAACTCAAGCTTGCCTTAGATGCTTTGCTCAAATTGAAGGAGGAAATCTGCAGGAGGCTTGTATTGATACACTGCCTCCATTTGATTGTGATGGGAACATCCGTGAATTCTTAAAGCAATTTGATTCTGCAGCAGAAGGAGCTTCAGATTAGCGTAAAGTGAAATTGTTAATATCTACATTGGATGATGGAAGCGCTAACCAAGTCTTTGCTAACTTTCAAAAATTCTGTTGCCTATTGTTGGGATTTTTGCTCACCTTTCAGCCGTCTAGGTTACCATGGATTGCTAGGGGGTGATTCCCTATGGCGAGTGATTTAGTTATCAGTTGACACTAATTTTGGGCTAATAATGTTCAGGGGATTTTAGGTAAATCGCCAGAATCAGATCCATTGGGGTTCAATATGGGTGAAAGCTTCAGATCTCATTGGGTAGAGTTGCCAACAAAAGGGGGCATCTGATAGTTGAATAATGATTAACTATCAGGTGTACCAATTGGTATCAGTTGGGTTTCATCACTGACCAGTTGGGAATTTAAGGAGCAAGTTGTGAGGTGAGTGATGACACCTGCAACTAGCAAATCAATCAGTTGGTTTTCAACCTGCCATAATGGGTAACAAGTCCCATTACCTAAGCAGGTCACTTGCCAAATATGGTTGGTTCGCTGTGATTGAGTGGAAAACATTAGGGACACATTTTCTTACACTTTCCATTTTAGGCCTTGAGGATGTCCAATGAAGGAATCCAATCCAAGATGGTAAAGACCATCACTGGTGAGATTACAAAGGAAATTTTGACGGCAACAGCTGCCATTTCATGGGTGAGGTGCCACCAAGGGTTGTGCTCTAAGTTCCCTCTAAAAATTCCCCTGTTAGTTCACAATAAAAAGGAGTTGATAACGGAATTCATTATTGGTTTTAGATCTCTTCTCCTACAGGAAATTATTGCTGTGTACCTTATTTTGGGGACTCTTAGTAGGATAAAGAGTAAGGATTGATGATCCTTAGAAAAGAAGCTGAGATGAGATGGGAATTGATGTAGGCTCTGAGAGATGTGAGGAAAGGCGTAAACTAGAGATCTAAGTGTGGCTCAAGTTAGGCGTATATGGGTATAAAACCCTACTGAAGACATCAGGAGTATTTTGAGGAGAAATAAAGGTCAAGCATTGAGCCCAAACTGGTTATCTATTCAACTATAGATAACAGTCTTAATATTTTTATCAATCAAACATCATATTATCAGACAAAGCAAAGAGTGAACATACTAAACCTGAGCTTTATCAATTAGGGATTAACATTTGTGAATTATCAATGAAGCCCCTAAATTTTAACAATTTGTTCTCAATAAGGGGGTTTTAGTTGGGTAGAATACACTAGTACAAGACATTGTACAAGGATGAGTTTTAGAAAACTCTGGACAGAGTTAACAACCATCAAAAAAACGCCTTGAATTCTGCCAATCATTGAGAATTTTCTGCATTGGAGGAGAGTTTTACTAAGATTGAGGAAGGGGTCAAGGATGGCTCTAATTATGGCAATGCGTTACTATGGAAAGTAATGTCATTAAAGAAAAAGCAAGGAGATCTAGTTTGAGAAGTTTTATTCTTGCTCTGAACATGAAGCAGATTGCATTCAATTATGGGCATTCAGTGCAGATATAGTGCAGCTGATGAAGCAAGTCAAAAATTTGAAGATTCATAAATGTGAATGTGAGGCCTATATGGTGACTGAAGCTGAAGAAAGGACCCCAAGAACTTTATAAAAAAGGTAACTATTCCATGAAATATGCCAACCACATTCACAGCCATTTAAGAGATAACTCCCAAAATCACTCCTTAAGTTATTCAAGTAGCCAAACCAAGAGTGGTGGCTAGAGAAACTTCAGAAAGATCTAGAGTTACACCAAAATTACCTACTTCCCACCTGGCTAACGCCCCCATGTTTTTCCATTTGTTCAACATGATAATGTTTGAGTATGGTGATTTTCAAAAGGCTTTGACAGTGATGAACTGTTTGTTTACTTATTGTTAGAACTCAGTGTTACCCCATTTAGAGGGTGACAGCAGGTCATACTTTGAGGGCAAGGCAGCTATCATGAAAAATCTGGAAGACCCATATGTATGTTAAAGCGCAAACAGAAATCATTTGAATCCAATTTTGAGAAGGATGAATCCTTAGTGAGTTTTGACATCGTCTAGCAAGAATCGCAGATTTTAGTTGGAGCAAAAGTACTGGACACATTTTAACTATGGATCATGTTGCAAGTGGCCTTTCAGCCCTATCAAAATCTACTTTGAATGATGTCTTCTGTATTTGCTACTGAGATTACCACCTCATAGATGTTTGTCATTTAAGATATTAGTAGCTACAATTGATGACCCTTATATAAGTTTTTAACCAAGTCCAGTATAAATTTTGAATCCTATGAAGGGGACTGAGGGCGTAAGGAGTCCAATAACTGAACTGTGCTGGGAAATAAGCCCTAAGAGTTCAAGCAGATTGACAAGAAAGAAAAACGTTGTTACCAGTGTGGAGAAAAAGGACACTTTTCTGTTCAATGCAAGAAGCCAAAGGAACAGATCAATGTAGTCCATGAGAAAGAGGCCAAACCTGCATAGGAGTCAGGAAAAGGGCCTGCAGCCTAGATAGGGAACAGTATAGAGCTGCAGATAAACCCATTTCCCCCAATATTTTGCATAAAGAAATTGATGTTAGTGATCAGTTCATCTATGATGAAATGTAGGAAAAACTATATCAAGTGGTCAATTTGGATTTTAGTGCAGTAACCAGATCCAGAGTGAAGGAGATTGACCCCAAAGTAGTTAAGGAAGTTGCTCAGACATATTTGCAGCAACTTGTGGACAAGATTTAAGCCATGGAGAATCTGAAAGAATTTACTGAGTTCAAATTAGATAAGGAAAACTGGTCTACCCCCCTTAGCATAATCAAGGTATTGTTTCCTGATCTATCAGGAAAATTATTCACAATCTCGATTCAGCAAATAAGGTTGCTATACTCTAAGAAAATATGATTTTACAATACTCCAAGTTTGTGTATATTAATATACTGGTTAATCAAGTATAGGTGCAGGTGATAGTTGACAGTGGAGTGCCTATCAATATTGTCTTAACCAAGCTGGCAAAGAAGATGAGTATCTCAACCAATTTAGAATATAAAAAAGAATATAGGACAGTCAGGCCAAATACCACCGTATCCTTTGGAGTGTATAGTGCTCTGTCACTTCAATTTAGATCTTTAGTGGTATTCGCCACTCCAATAGTTTTAGCCAACCAAAACGATGCTATTCTGATTGGGACAGAGTTTCTACAAAAGTATAGAGCTAAATGTAACTTTAAGGATAATATATTGAAAATATTTGGTCTGATGTTACCATTGGTGTTAGAATTTTAACCAGGTGATATTCCTCACATATTAACAAAATTAGTATATTAATTAAACAAAGATAATTGCCAATTAGTTTACTAATTTCAAATTTTTATTTAAATTATTTCCAAATTTTTGCTCCCCATTCAGTTGAGTTGAGCTGTCTTGATCTACAGGATCAAGAAATTATCAGGCATCATCCCTGATAGGAAATTGGTAGGTCTCAACACTGGCGACTGAGTATGAGGATGGTGAGATAATTAATATTTCAAGTAAGATGACGAATTCTTAAATTCAACATCAAAAAGTATTAGGAGATAATCCCAATAGAGTTTTCAGTTAATTTTGACACCGGTGACTTATGTTGAGGATTTCAAACAGATTAATACTAGTCATTTAAGCTCAGCAGGCTTTTATCCCCATACCAACTACATGTGAAAATGATTGTGGGATTTCCAGAAGAAAGTCAAATCTAATTTGGAATACCATCAACTTATGCCAAGGACGCCAAACTATTTAATATTAGCTAAATAAAGTCAAATCACATTTCCAACTTTGTAAGAGTATTGGGCACAATATCTGACAATATTTTGCTTTAATTTGACACTGGCAACTTATGCTGAGGATGTCAATATATTTAATTAATCCAAAATTTATGACAAATCAAGGATCAACATAATTATGGACATTTGAGGATGACGAGTATTGCCAGTGAGAGTGCTGACAAATACTAAGCAGGGAGAATCACCAATGCGTGCTAATAATACTGGCAATAAATGCCAATGATGTGGACAGGCAAGAAATGCCTATAAATAATTTGATCTCCTCTTAATAAAAATATCTTCAATCTTCCAATATTCTAATTTTCAAAGCTTCAAACATAATATTTCTTAGCTTGTAGAGGTGGGACTCAAGATTCACAGTTGTAGGTGCTGGGTTAAAACACCTGGAGTGGTCAGTGCAACTAACTCCCAACCTTGAACTAGATGGAAACCATATAGGAACTTGGGCAACTAGAAGCAACAATGAAGGACTGGAAGGATTGAAAGGGAGTAAACCTGAGGTAATCAATAGAGGCCGCTAAACCACATTTATTGTACATGTCCCAGGAGAGGACCTCTGAGCTATAATGAGTGGTCATAACTCAGAAGGAGAAGTTTTTGGTCTGATGGGTTGGTGGGTTGCCCTTCAAATTTGTAGGGAAAGGTTGCCAATGATTGTAAAAAAGCAACGGCCAGCAGCCTTCATACTGTTTGGCCTGGCTCACTTATGGAGTCACCTAGTATTGAGAATTAAAAATTCTCAACATCCAAGCTCACTAGTAATTGATTAGAGGTGTCCACCAGATTGAGCTTAGTAAAAAAGTTACCCCCTGTGACCATCAGGAGGATATTCTCCATTATTGGCATAGGATAAGAGTCTATACCGCGTTGAGCTGCTGGAAGTCCACAAACGGCTGCAATTCTTACTTGCTTTGGTCACCAGTAAGAAATGGGGGTAAAATGGCTTATTTCAGTGGCTCAATCAACTCCTCACTTAACATCAAACTTAGACGCTCTTCCAACGCGGCCTTAGCTTGTTCATTCAGTGGAAAAATTGAGAATCTGTGGGGAAGTTTAGGCCCTCCTTTGACCAAAGTGAAAATGCAAATGGGCCTATGGGAGAGAATGGAAAATTCTTTTTTGCCCAAATACTCCCCCAAACTCGTGGTATTCCACCAGCAACTTCTCCGCTTTCATGGCACTCATGCTCCTATATTCAGCTTACTTATGCTCTTCCACCATCAGTCTCCATCTCACTAATTCTCCATCCTCAGATTCAGTGTAACAGTATGGAAAGGCAAATCAATCTGGGGTCAAAGCTGATGCCACCACAGCATCCCCAACACTACCATATAGGCTAAATTCTTTATTGCACAGAATTGCTCCCAGAACCCATTGTGTCCTGCTGTTCTCTTATTGTGGGACCCACAGGCCATGAGGGGGCCATTTGCAATGCATTGGCAAGCACTCCCTCTGGTCACTTCTTAATTGCAACTTCAGTTGCTCAGTCAATGAAAACTCAATGTAATTTTCTTCAGCTCCAGTATCTACCAAATCCATCGCTCTTACATTCTGCCATCTATATACAAATTACTGGGCAAATAAATGCAGATAAAGCGAATAGGGTGATTTAAATTTAATTTATATTTTAATTGCAAATTTGTGGGTGCCATATACTTGGGCACGTTCTAATTCTCATGACCGTGGCTTGCTGTTTTACATGCTTTCTCCTCGTTCCCTTAGCACCCTCCCCCTTACATATTTCCAAAATTATTTTAGTACTGGATGCCAGCCCACCTGACTGGGTCAATCACTTGACAGAGATTGTTCTTCCCTGGAGACATAGAACCCTCACACTTGTCCTGAGCCAGCGCCAATTGCTTCTCAACCTGCAAGGCTAATGCAACATCTTCTTCCAGCATGCCATGAACCTTTGCTGCCACCAGGGCTGCCAAAAATCTTCCTGCAACCCTTGATGGAACATACGCAAGGATTAGGAATCCTCTACCTGGGCCATCACCACCAATGGATGAAAAATTTGTTTATAATCCTCCACCAAATTATGCCCCTGGATGACTATCAGGAGCGCAGACCATGATTCGTTCTTTATCTCATCCAGGCAGGCCGCACAGTTAATAAAAACTATGCACTCCTCCATGGACTTGGCAGGCGTACCTGTTCTTCAATCAGCTCTTGCACCTATCTTGCCTAATCTGAAAGTAATGCGTTCACAATCTGGGCTATTTGGAGCAAGAAAAGGGCTTCCCCATGTTGCTTATGTCAAATGTGCCTATAAATAGACTCACACAATTACATGGTGAATTTTTTCCAGTGCTCATTAACAGAGCCACTTGACTGTTTGTTTTTGCCTTTTACTGGGACTTCCACAGATTGTGGTGTTACCACCTCCCATACTTGCCCAACCTTGCACAACAAAATTCCAGCGAGAACCCCACTATAACTTATCAGTAAATGTTAGTTATACCCCTCTCCTCATGAAACCACCACCACCTCATGGGGCTCCACAAGATGGAGAGAAAGGTATTTTAGTTTCAATTAATGTAAAAGGCGGGTTCACTTCAGTACATGAAAGAGTATTGGGAAGTACAAGCCATGTCACTCACTACATAACTGACAACCTGGAAGAATTCAACCCCAAACCTGCACGCTATTCCTGAATATTGCAATGTATTCCTGGACCATGGTGTTAGCAATGATGCATCTTAACAGCAGCATCTGACTCCATAATAGTGCTTATTAAAAAGTCAATGCCTGGGCAAGCTTACTTGTCAAGCTCATCTTCCAGTTTGATATTTAATATATTTTAAATAAACTTAAAGGATCTCAAGGGTAGAAAGTAATTTTATTGATTTGTAAAGATTTTTTTAGAAAACAAATCTAAATTATTAGTTATCAAAGCCTTTTTATAGCATTGCAAAGCCCACTTGATGAGGCTCCTTTACCCAGGCTCTCAAATGATGACCAGGTCATCATATGCAAAAGTTTCATATTTTACTTAATAATGATTAGGAGAATTCATGATGCTGGTTGTGCATTAGTCATATCAGCACTTGTTCCCAAATTTTCAATTCTTTACTCATGACCCTTTCTAATTTGTTCTTTTTCCAGTCCTGAGTTCTTAACCTCAACCTTTGAATTTTCAGAAAAATCCAAAATTTAATCCACTAGGTCAATGTGCTGACCAGTCTGTAAATGATCCATTACAACCCCATGTTTCTCAATTATGAGGCATTCCAATAATACTAAAAAGGGGGCCAAGAAGGCAGCTATCCCCCTCATCACCCAGGAAATTTTGCTGAAACGTTGTGGATGAGAGGTGGATGATGCATACCCCTTAAAGTTTCCTCATTACCCCATCTGACCATGCAAGAACTAATCAAGCATATTAGGGGTGTGCATGGAGGTGGTGACAGCAAGAGGACGCCAGATGGAAAGCAATGGCGAGCATATATTCCAGTGACAACCTTAGGGTCCACCAAAGAGGCAAAAAATATCTTAAAACAATAGGGGGTCCAACTCCAACAACAATTTTGGGTTCCACCAAAGAGGCAAAAAATTATCTTAAATTGATAGGAGGTTCAACTCCAGCAACAATTTTGGGTTCCACCTAAGAGGCGAAGAATCTTAATAAATTGAAAGGTTCAATTCTAGTGAAATTATAGGATGATAAATCCCTTTGATACCCAATGGGATTGGCCCCCATAACCTGACCATGAGTGCTACCAGTCACCTAACAAATGAAGCATCACTGAGCCGTGCAAATAGCGGTGGAAGGAACAATTTAGTGGCGAAATTTGAGTGAGAGTCAGATGGTGTAAAAATTTACTTAAGGAGTTGATTATTGGTCGTCAACCCAGTAACCTTTTTACTGCACAGGTTCGATTTCCTCATGCACCTCACGTTGTAAAAATAAATTATCCAATAATAGTATGAAGACTATTATTTGTAGTTGAGTTAGAACTATTATCAGGACCAACGCTTCGGCCAGTACTTCCCATTAAATGCTTTAAATCATATTTGTAGGGATTTGTTGCCTCTATTGCTGTCCACTTGATCTTCGTCAAGATCCTCTGATGACAGTCTCTTTTTTAGTACTAGATGGTCCCAACCCACTGATGACAGTCTCCTTTGGCCCAACACACAGTTGGTAGCTATCCCCTAGTTGTGGTTCCCTTTGTCTCTAGATCACCACTCAGATCTATAATCTTCTCTCTGAGAGTCTACCAATTATTGCCTTCTGCAATAATATCCTTGAGATGGAAATCCACACTGGATGCTGATAGTCTAACTATAAACAAATCTACAAATAAAAAATAATGTTTTTTTGTAGTGATAGTTGTTTTTTTATTATAGTGAATCCTAGGGAATTTATAGGGGAGGACAGCCATCTAAACCTTGGTTGACACCTCTTCAATGAAACGGCAGCCATTGCCATTGAATCACCCTTCCTCATCTTGGCAGCAATGGTCTTCCCCATCCTGGCTAGGATTCCGTCATTGGACATCCTTGAGATCTCAAATGGAAAGAGTCAGAAACGTGTCCCTAACGTTTTCCTCTCAATCCAAGCAAACCAACTATAATTGGTTAGCAACCTGCTTAGGTAATGGGACTTTTTACTCATTATGGCAGGTCACTACATTAACTAATTGATTCGCTAGTTGCAGGTGGCATCACTCGCCTCACAACTCACTACTCATTCTCAATCAGTTGGTGATGAAATCTGACTGATCCCAATCAGTATACCTGATAGTTAATCACTATCAGAGCCCCTATTTCATCAGTAACTCCACCTGACAAGATCTTAAGTATTCATCCAGATTGATCCCCGACGGATATGACCAGGCAAATATCTAAAATCCCCCAAATGTGGTTCCTCTGAAACTTGGGCCAACCGATTTCTGATTTGCTTCACTTTAGGGAATTTTCCCCTAGTGACACCAGGTAATCTAGTAGGCTGGGAATATGGGAAAAATCCCAACACATCCCCCTCTTGCCTAGATTTCCAGCAAGAAAAGGACTGGGGCATAGGAATACCACTTCGGACACCTGGTCAAATACTTCATTGGTTCAAGTGGAGTACACTCATCAATACTCAAAGCTGCGCGAGATGACCTTTGGCACACGACATTCCTCCTCTTCCTCCTCACTACCGCCTACCCAGAGTGCAGTCCCCATGACCTCTTGTCATGCCGAGCTGATAAATTTACTCATGACAATACTATTCCCAGGATCCAGTTTTCCCACCCGTCAGGGTATATGACCCGCTGTCATATTCAGGATTCTTGTTCTGGCGTCCTTGAATTCCTGATTCTCTCCTCATCCTAGACAGGAGACTCTTGCCATCGATGTTCATTAAGTGGCTTGATTAAGAATACTTATTTCTATTCACCCTCATTATAACGCTTATATCTCCTGGCTGTAAGTCATTCTTAATTCTTCCCTTTGAAAACTTATTTCATTAATTTTTGAAGTTGATTTCCTGAAATTGGAGCCTAATGGATTATAGAGTGCTTTATGTCAACTTCCATAAAAGTCTGAAATCCCCCATCTAGTCTTGCTCATATGTTGAACTTGGAATCCCGCTACCAACAGCTTCTTAACAGCTTGTCAGATTAAGACATCCGCCTCTTCCAGCAAATGAGTTGGGATGCTCAACGGAACCTCTTCTATGGTCCCTCCAGGACTCATAAGCCTAGTCTAGCACAAGCAGCTAGTCCTTCCATCAGATTACTGGAAACAGTAATCAATCTTTCCAAAACCAGGCATGCCATCATTTCAAACAACTCTCAGTTGACTCTTCCCTTGCAGTCAATCCCTGAGTTTAACTTTGAAACCCTCCTGGATTTGGCTCCTTTTGCTGATGCTCTGAACATCATCATCGATGCTCCAGAGGTCATGTCAGTCACTTTGGATCATTCGTTCTTGGACAGGTCAGACTTGCTCCCTGAGTTTCTCTTCTGACTCAGTCAATTCTAAAACCTGCTGTGCTGGTTTCTGAGCTTTCAATTGGGAATTGCATACATTTCAAGCTCCCCTATGCTGAACTTCAGGTGCAAGTCACTGAGGCGTTGACATTAGCACTGAATCCCTCTGATCTGGACAACCTTCTGGATCAGGATACTGCCACTTATGCTCTCCGCTTTTCCAGCCAAGTTCTTTGATGTTGGTCGACGAAACTTCCAGCCTCGCCTGGCTTCCATCAGTCATTCAGCTTCAGCTTCCGCGAAGCCCATAGTCATCATTTACAAGATGCAATCCGCTCTTTAAACAACTACCTCTTCTCTGGAGCTTCTAATCGCTATCTTCTGTTGATGGCAATAATTGGGTGGCATGATTTGACAACCCCCATTGAGTATTCCTTCTTTGCTGCCAGCTCACATGTCCGGTGTTCTTGATGAGGCCCATTGGCAGCCACTCAAGACAAATCTTCTGGCGTTAGTGCCTTATTGGGATTACTCAGGGTTATTCGCCAATTGCCTCTCCCTGTATTGCTGTTTTCCTCCCCGCTCTGGGGGTTCACAATTGGCTTCTTCTGACATATCTATTTCCTTCCCCTAGTCGTGTTTTCTCAAGGCTCGGCGTCCACTCAAAGAATGTGGTTTTGTGTAGGTCTCGCCCTTGCAAGTGTTCAATCACATATCAATTTTGATGGTCTATTTCTTCCTACCACAATCCACCCTCCCTCCTCCAAGAGGCGACATAGGCGGAATCATCCCTGTACTGAAGACAATCAATAAAAATAAAATTATAAAAGATATATCAGCTTTTTTTCTATGCATTTAAAATCTTTTTTCCTGATATCTTTTATTGATTTTTTTATTTTTATTCTCTCTCTCTTTTTTCCACGGGACTTGACCTTGTTTCAGCTCAGAGGTCCATCTTTTCCCCCAAACTGGATCCTGGGCACTTAAACATACCAGTTTTCTATGGTTCAGAGGTCCTTTTTTTGGACTTAACCATCTAGATTGGTTCAGAGGTCCTTTTTTGGACTTGACCTAATCATCAGGACATGATCAACTTAATGGTTCATTGGTCCTTTGGGAACTCTTTTATTTTTTTCTTTGATCCAACGCTTTAGATACTTAGCGTGGACTTGATTTACTACTCTTCCATCCAAGAGATTCTTGATGGAATAAGCATCAGTCGCCATCTTGGCAATTACTTTGAATGGACCTGACCATAACACATCCAATTTGTTTCTTCATCTGAAACCATGCGTATTGCAAAAGGCGACTCTTTCTCCTATTTGATATTATTTGATGCCATTCAGTTCTTATTATCCATCAATCTTGCTTGTATCCTTTTCTTCAAGATTGTATCAAATGCTTGCGATTGCATATTGATCATTATACTCATCAGTCAGTTCAGGTAACGTTTAATACTCATCCCCAATGTAGGTTCTACTACCAAATATAATATTGGTGGCAACGAGGCCTTCCTCCCATATAGTAATTCAAATGGCGTTTTTCCCGTCGCCATATGATGACTAATGTTATAGGCAAATGTCACCAAACTCCGGTACATTCCCCATGTGGAAGTTCTCCCTGCAACTAGCTTCCTCAGCATCTCAACCAGCGTCCCATTGACCTGTTCTACCAGTCCATTTTTCTCTGGCCGGTATGGTACTTGCATGACTCCCTGGATCACCATTATTTCGTTTAGCCTTGGGATCACATGAGATGTGAAGTTGGTCCCATTGTCACTCAGTAGGACTTGTGGACATCCATGCTGGTATACTACTTAATTCAGGATAAATCTCACAGTACTGGTAGTGCCAACTATGGTTAGGGCTTTCGTTTTGACCCATCTTGTCAGATGGTCAATAGCTACTATGATGTATTTAACTCCTCCTATGCTCATTGCCAGCGGTCCCATCACGTTGATGGACACCGTGTGCCATGCAAATCCAGGTCAGACCAGTCAGTATCCAGTTGTATTCTTATGTGGTTTATGCAGTTGACATTTCATGCAACTTGCCATATGATCTGCAACATCGTAGTTAATTGATTTTCAGTAATAATACTGGTGAATATGGTCAGTTGTTTTTCTCAGGCCTCCATGACCGACAACCTTATGAGCTGCTTGAACTATTGCTGCTCTTTCCGATGGTTTCAGGAATTATAATCGTTTTTCATTTATCATCTTGAATACTTGTCCATCCATGATCTCAGTGTTTTCCATTGCTTTTTGAGGTGCACCTTGGATTTCTCGAGGCTCATCCTCAATTCTTCCTTTGACCATTCTCTGGAATAGCTCATCCACCTGCAGATATACCAACTGGACCATGTGTAGCCACAATAAGCCATCTGCGCTCTGGTGAGAAGCCCCCACTCGGTGGACTATCTCATAATCATAAGCCTGAAGCTTAAGTGCCCATAAGCCAGTCATCATTCAGGTTCTCTTAGAATGTGTAGCCAACGCAGTGAAGAGTGGTCCGTCACCACCTTAAAGTGCATTCCATGGACATACACCTAAAACTGCTTACAGGTGTAAATGACTGCAAGGCATTCACGCTCAGTCACGGTGTAATTCCTCTCAGCGGCTGAGAGTGTCTGGCTCACATACGCCACTGGATGTTCATCCCCAAGTTCATCTACTTGGCTCAGTATGGCGCCAATCGCCGTTAACAAAGCATAGGTTTGAATGATAAACTACCAATCAAAATTTTGATATTTCAGAATCAGCAAATTGATCAGATACCATCGTGACTCATCAAAGAGTCCTGAGCCTCTTCATTCCATACGAATCCTTTCTGGATCCTTTAGTAAATGAAACAAAGGCTCAGCTATTTGGGCGAAGTCGCAAATAAATCTTCTGTAGTATCCAACCATCCCAAGGAGTACTTGGATGTCTCAGACACTCTTTGGCACAGCCATGCGCTCAATAGCTGCTATCTTCTAGGGTTGCAGCTGCAATCCATTTGCATCAATCACAAATCCCAGGTATACCAGCTCCTTCTTGAAGAAGTGGCACTTCCGTGGCTTGAACTTCAGGTTAGCCATGGACAGTCTCTTAAAAACTTCTTCAAAGTGATGAAGGTGATCAGTAAACGTTCTACTGAACACATTGATATCATCCAGATAAACCAGGATGCATGACAACTTTAGGTCACTCAATATTACATCCATGGCCCTCTGAAATGTTATGGGTGCATTACAAAGACCCTGGGGCATCCTAGTCAGCTGGTATAACCCCTGTGCGGTGATAATCGCACATTTTTCTTGGTCTTCTACTGGCAAGTCGATCTGCCAGTATCCCAAGATTAGGTCCATCATGGAGAAATACTTCACTTCTCCTAATTGATCCAGTGCATCGTTGATCCTCAGTAGGGGATATGAATCCTTATTTTTAATTTTATTCAGCCTCTGATAGTCAATCACTACCCAATTTGATCCATCTTTTTCTTTACGATCAGAATTGGGCTTGCCCAGGGACTTGATGACGGAAATAGAAGCCCACGCTTTACTAGTTTACTGATCTCATCTTCCACTACCACTTTGGTGGCTTTCAAACTTTGGATAAGTATCATTCTTATTAGTAGATTTCCCCTGGTGTTGACCTTGTGAATTACGCCTTGTGCACATCCCAAATCATGGTTATCCTGAGCAAACACTTCCCAATATCTCTCGAATAGTTAAGCACCTCCTCTTTCTGCCATTCTGGCAGATCTGCGAGCTGCTCCCTATCAACCAATAGGTTGATGCTTTTGGCCACCCCAGCTGGTAATCCCATTTCCTCAAGAGACCCAAAATCATGGAATTGTCTCAGTTTTGCCATTGGGATCAAATGAATAAATGTAATGATTTGATTTCTCTTGATCTTCATCAGTTTTTTGCTTAAATTTTTCAAGAGAACTCGTATTTCTCCATGGCCTGGCATGATTATCCCAGGAGCTACCCATGGCTCCACTCTGGACTTCTTCCAGGGGCTTCTAACTTCTCCATACAACAGCTCCAGAATCTCTAAAGTCAACCCTGTGTCGACTATCATCTGCAATTCAGCTGGTATGGTTCTCTCTTTCTTGATCCTTAAGGGAATTCCCCAGTTTTCTAGGATTTCCGCTAGCTTCTCTCATCGCTTCCTACCAACTAATTGGTATTGAATTGGTACAATGCCATCATTGTATATCAGATTAATGAAGTTATTTCTCCAGTTCAATGAAACTTCACCGTCCTTCTGGTATACTACTGGTAACTGTCAGACATTCTCTTTCTCAACTTAAGAAAAAGAATGTTGGAGGTATTAGGTCTACTGAATCTGCTACCATGATTGGCCCATCTCCCGCCCAATCCTCAAATAATATTGTGGCTATTAATGATATGAATACTCACAGTGAAAAGACCTTAGCGGATTCTTGGTGGAATCCTAACCATTGGAAAAACACGATTTATCACAAAAATTGGCTTAAAAAGGTAAATACTAATAATAGGATTACTCCAACTTCTCAGTCAAATTTGAGGAGTTCAATATTGCATGGATCTGAACCTCCGCAAGGTGAGAAGATTTTACCCATTGATGATTGGGTGTGAAATACCCAATCATTACCATCTGAGTCTAACCACTGCTGAGGTGCAAAGATTTTACTTGATGATGATAGGGTAAAAATTAGCCAATCATTACCATCCAAGTCTGACCACCGCCAAATTACCCAATCATTACCATCCAAGTCTGACCACCGCCAAGGTGCGAAGATTTTACTTGATGATGATAGGGTAAAAATTAACCAATCATTACCACACAAGTTTGACCACCACCAAGGTGAAAAGATTTTACTCGTTGATGATTGGATACAATTCATCAAATTGTTACCGCATGGGTCAGTTTTGCCTCAAAAATTTTATCTTTGATCTGATAGGCCAAAAGCCTATATTACCTAATTTAGATAACTGAGCTTTACATTCTTTTGCCTCAAATATCAATGGTCTTGAAATCTGAACTAGTTTAAATAGGAAAAACTAGTATCAAGAAAAGGACCTTTTCTGGTTTTGCCCGCTTAAAATAATAAAAAATAAAACTATAATAAAACATTATTTTATAATTTTATTAAAAAGTAAGATTCTCATTCTGAGAAATTATTTGTGGCATCCATTGGCGGATCCCACAGTAATGTCTGACCCAGGATGGTCAACATATTATCCTTGAAGTTACATTTAACTTTGTACTTCTTCAGGAACTCTGTTCTAATCAGGATATTGTAGTTTTGGTTCGCCAAAACTATTGCTGGCGCGGATACCACCAATGACCCAAATCATAGTGCCAGCAAACTATACGCTCCACAGGAAATGGTGGTGTTCATCACAGCTGTTCTGTATTCTTTCTTGTGCTCCAAGTCAGCAGAGATCTTCATATTTTTACCAACTTGGTCAACACAATATTGATGGGCGCTCTGCTGTCAACTATCACCCATAACCTCACTCAATTTACTTGAATATCTATATATGTACACTCAGAGTATTTTAATAGAGTATTTACTGAGTGAATTGTGGCGTTATTAGCCAAATCTAGGGTATGAATAATCTGCGCTGATAGTTCAGGAAATGATTCCTTAATCGTGACAAGGGGAATTGACATATTGGCCTCATGTAAGCAAACATCAGTTAACTCATCAGAATTCTTGGTGGTCTGAATATTTTCCACCAGTTGTCGGGCGTATGGCCGGGCAACTTCCTGAACTATCTCAGGGTCAATATTCTTTGCCCTGGCTCTGGTCACGGCGTTTATATCCATGTTGACCACTTGATATAGCTGATCCTGCTCATTGTCTACAAACAGATCACTAATATCAATCTCTTTGTTAATGATATTGGGAGGAACAGGTTTCTCTGCAGCTCTAGACTGTTCCTTATCTAGGCAGCGGGACCTTATCCCGAATCTTTGGCTACTGCTGTCTCTTTAGCCTGGACCATGTTAATTTGATTCTTTGGCTTTTTGCAGTGTGCAGCAAAATGCCCTTTCCTGCCACACTGGAAGCAGACCTTTTCTTTCTTATTTAACCGTTTGTAATCCTTGGGCTTATTTCCTGGCACAGTTTTGGTTAAAAGTCTCCTTTTCTTCCCTTTGTGGGATTTGGATTTCAGACCAGATTGGACTTGAAGCTTCTATTTGGGGCATCAAACGTCACTCCCAGAATCTTCAGGTTATCTACCATTTGTGAGGTAGTTATTTTGGTCGTGAATACAGTAGACATCATTCAATGCAAATTGTGATAGGGCTAAAAAGCCGCTTGCAAAGCGATTCTTACATCATAGTTGTCTAACACCTTCACTCCAGCCAGGATCTGCAACTCCTGGTAAAATTGATCCGCGAAGCTTGCAAGAAACTCATCTTTATGGAATTGAATTCCCATAAATTCTTGCTTGCATTTTGACATACGGGTTGGACTCCCAAACTCCTTCATTATGGCTGCTTTAGCCTCAGCATAGGACCAGCTGTCCCCCTCCAAATGGGGTAACACTAGGTTCTGGCAGTCTGTGTCCAAACAGTTCATGACTGTCAACGCCTTCTGACAATCCCCGTATCCATATATGGTCATGTCAAATAGTCAGAAAAATGCTGAGGCGTTATCCTGATGGAATGTGGGCAATTTAGGTGTTGCTCTGAATTCCTCCGAGTCATTTTGGACCGATTCTCTTGATTCAGCTACTTGTATCACTTGTGGAGTGACTTCAGGCATCATCTCCAAAATAGTATTAAATGTGGGCGGCGTATTTCTCAGGGTGTTCATCTTCCCAAGTATTGTTCAAGGACTTCCCTCTTTGGCATCACTGGTCATATCAGGCTCACATGCACATTTGTGGGCTTTCAAATACTCTACTTCTTTCATCAACTTCTTAATGTTCACACCAAACTTTCTCAAAAAAACGCGATCCACTTCACATTCTGTTTTCAGGAATAGGACCTCTCAGACAAGGTCTCCTTCTTTCCTCTTTAATGAGTTTACTTTGGTGAGTAACTCATTCCCAAAGTTAGCTACATTTTCAACTCCTTCATTCACCTTGGTTACTCGTTTCTCCAAGGCCACAAACTCCCAATGATCCACAGAGTTTAAGGCATTCTGATTCACTGTGGCGATCTTAGTCCACAACTTGCGCATCTCTTCTTTATATGACATAATTGATATATTCTTCTACTCAACTACCCCTGTAGTGAGCACCAACTTGTAAAAATTTACTCAAGGAGTTGATTATTGGACATCAGCCCAGTAACCTTTTTACTGCACAGGTTCAATTTCCTTGTGCACCTCGCGTTGTAAAGAATATATTGTCCAATAATAGTATGGAGACTATTACCTGTAGTTGAGTTAGAACTATTATCAGGCCCAACGCTTCAGCCAGTACTTCTGATTAAATACTTCAAGTCAAATTCGTAGGGATTCTTTTCCTCTATTACTGTCTACTCAATCTTTGTCAAGATCCTCTGATGACAGTCTCCTTTGGCTCAACACACAGTTGGCAGCTATCCCCTAGTTGTGGTTCCCTTTGTCTCTAGATCACCACTCAGATCTATAATCTTCTCTCTGAGAGTCTACCAATTATTGCCTTCTGCAATAATATCATTGAGATAGAAATTCACACTGGATGCTGATAGTCTAACTATAACAGAATCTACAAATAAAACTAATAATGTTTTTTCATAGTAATAGTTGTTTTTTATTATAGTGAATCCTAGGGAATTTATAGGGGATTCAGCCATCTAAACCTTGGGTGACACCTCTTCAATGAAACGGCAGCCATTGCCATTGAATCACCCTTCCTCATCTTAGCAGCAATGGTCTTCCCCATCCTGGCTGGGATTCCATCATTGGACATCCTCAAGACCTCAAATGGAAAGAGTCAGAAACATATCCCTAACATCTTCCTCTCAATCCAAGCAAACCAACTATAAATGGTTAGCAACCTGCTTAGGTAATGGGACTTTTTACTCATTATGGCAGGTCACTTCACCAACTGATTGATTTGCTAGTTGCAGGTGGCATCACTCGCCTCGCAACTCACTACTCATTCCCAATCAGTTGGTGATGAAGTCTGACTGATCCCAATCAGTACACTTAATAGTTAATCACTATCAGATGCCCCTATTTCGTCAGCCGCTCCACCCAATGAGATATTAGGTATTCATCCGGATCAATCCCCAATGGATATGACCAGTCAAATATCCCAAAATCCCTTGAATGTAGTTCCTCCAAAATTTGGGCCAACCAATATCTGATTCACTTCGCTTTAGGGAATTTTCCCCTAGTGACACCAGGTAATCTAGTAGGCTGGGAATATGGGCAAAAATCTCAACAGATGGCCAGCGGAAGATTAACGTGGCGTTTAGTTGATTGTGAGATCTTATTCCTTCAGAAATTAGTTGGGATAATGATCCCTTCATACATGCATTTTCATTTATTCCCCAAGCCCCTAAGCCCTAAGGCAACCATCCTTCATTAGTACAGTTTTCAGTCAATTATCATTTTTTGTTTTTAATAAACAAATCCCCTTCTCATTTTCATTTTTTGGTTATTAATTTTTCCTTTGTGTTGGTAGCTGCCGCTACCCAGAACTATGTTCCAAGGATTGCATAAGTACTGGGCCTTAGTGGCTTTTATGAAGCTGTTACCCCTCTTATCAAATGGTGTTACCAAGCAAGTGGCCAGTTGGGATACCCCACTTGTGGACGCCCTCTGGCGTCAAGACATCCCATTGGTATTGAAGACTATCTATCACCACTGGATGACGTTTTGTGACCTCACCACTCGCCCTCCACCCAATGATTATTGTCACGTCCTGAAAACACCGTGTTCCTGGAAAGTTGCAGTGAAATCACTGTTGCCACGGCAGCCATAGCTTGGTTTTTAATCAGAATGTTGGCTATGGTTGTTTCCAGTCATCATTCCTTATTTTCTTCTCTTACCGCCTTCTATCAAGTTGTTTTGATGGCAATGTCCATGGCATTCTGGGTTGCTTTCTGGGTGCTCACGCACTCTTATTGGCAGGCCAGTCCTATGCTTATTTGCCATTTCCTTGACATAAATGACTGACTCCAAGTGTTTGCCATTTCCGCCCTTCTGTTTGAAGTCAATGACGCAGTGGTTTAAGTATACCATATTAAATTTGCAGTTGGTGCTCAGTCTTATGCTGTTCATATTGTTGGTATGCGCATTTGTAGGGTGCTCCTGCATGGTGGTGAGAGAGCTCATTATTGTATACTTCACCCGCAGGCTTCAGCCCCAGTCACATCCACCCTTGGGGGTGGGATCATCCATAACATCTGTGAAGGTGGCCAATCAGATGCTGGATGCCTCTCTGAGCTGCAGGTGAAATTCTCAGTTAATACAATGGTGCCAGCTGCTCTGAAGGATGCGCAGAAAAGCATGGCTTTGTTGGATGCCATAGATGGTGACTCTTGCTGATGAGTGCACTGAATTCTCCGCTTAGACAACCAGGCTGAGGGTTTGACAACAATGATTATGTTGGTAGCTTCATTGGTGCAGGCAACAGTAGTACAATCAGCTCTCTTGCTTCACTTTTTCCTTGGGCATTGAAGCATCTTATTAGGCTTCATTCATAGAGGCCTTCCACAAACAGGCCCTGGGCCTCAGGTTCTCATTAGACGTTGTTGCAGCAGTATTCATTCTGCTTTGGAACCCATGTCCACCAATCACGCCACTTGGGCCATGCAGGTGGGGTCAGGGGACCAAATGTGCATGATGGCAGCTTCTATTGGGGCTACGCTCCTTTGGGCTTCAAGTGGGGTGGGAGGTCAGATAAACAACTCCCTACCATGAATTTTGAAAGGAGGGCAAATCCTCCTCAGGCAGCATGTCCATAGTTGGTCATACAGGGTTCTGGTCCGATACAAGCACCTGTGGTATGCGTTATGGTGCCTGGAGCTGTTGCAGTGTCCCATTACTCAGTTGGTGCATTGGGCTCCACCTGCCACCTGTAAGGGAGGTGGCCCCTGAGATGGACCAGGTGTTCTTAGATCCTCTGATCCCTCTATTGTTGGACTCCAACTGTGATGAGCTCTAGAAGGCTCTCCCAGAGGAGTTGTAATTCCCAAATTGTGTAAGTTTCCATGACTGAATTTATGATTAACACCGCTCAGCTTGCAAAATTGTGCATGGGCATCAATAAACAAGATTTTGCTTTTTTATATCACCATTGGAAATTTGGCTGGGTTCCCACAGTGTCAGCAAATCGACTTTGGACTCTGCTAGTTGGAAGGCCAACCAGTATGAAGATAGGTCAGCCCTTGCCATTTTGCCTTAGGTGACAGGGCCAGCAGCGCCGTCTAACCCCTTGGCATCTCACCTGCACCATTTGGGGATCTCCTAGCCTAAACTCCAAACAATAAAATAAATATAAACTTATAAACAAAGGTAGATTAGGAAAAGGGAGATGTTTATTGAGAAGGAAGCGCCAGGTATTTATACTATTAAAAAAGGGCTACTGCTCCCAACGCTGACCTATCGGCTCTTCCACTGGTTCTTCCAGACAACTACTCTTCTTATTCTTCTAATACACTATTCTTTTCCATGGCGTCGACCCTCTTGCTCCATCATTCCCAATGTCCAAATTAGTTTTGGCTCATCCTCAGCCTTAAGTCGCTGGTGAGCCATATAATAATTTCTAAATAAATGTTGAATTTGGGTTTGACCTTCAAGCTGATACTAATGCTGGAAACAACTTTGGTTGCTCACTTTGACTCGGAATATCTTGGAATCTCGCTGACATCTCTTCTCAATTTATCTCAGTTGTTTAGTATGAATCACCTTATTCAGGCAATAATAAATTATACTAAATGTGGCACTGGAAACAACCTTGGCCACCTCAAACTCATAATTGTCAGATCCACCGTCATCAAACAAATAGTACAGGCAGCAAAATAATAGATGGAAGATTGAAGAAAATACGTTGGTTTTCTGCTGGAAATCCCATAACAGTCCATGAGTGGCAGTTGGCATTGAACACTGATTCCACTGACTGATACCAATTGGATCATCCTCAGCTATTAGTCGCTAGTGATCCTTATACTAATTTAGGGGCCATTGATTGGCCCCAATTGAACCTATTTCCAAACTCGGCAGAATACTTGTTTTGGCTTAACCCAAATTGGGGAGCAATGAACCAGCAATCATATCAAATAACACGAAATTCAGTCAATAAGCCATTCCGCTGGGATTGGCCATATCATCCCAAATAACGATAAATCATTGGAGTATTCCATCTGGTTAAAATTCTGACAAACAGGGTGTAAGTTAAAGCTCTAGTAGATATGGGAACAGTGGAGAATTTTATGAGCTTGAAGCTGGCACAGGATCTTGACTTGGACCTGGAAGTAGGGGCATTGTGATTGATGCATCATCTGATCCAATGACTTTGTATAAAATATTATGACTGTGCCTTTCTAAGTCCACTAGTTCATTTTCTGTGACTGGTTTGCTGCTATGCCAGATCTGCTCTTCCTGGTTATCTTGAGGGTGGGGTGGTGGCAGCAGCAGCAGGTGAGCATTCATTAATAAGCTTGAGCATGTTGTTCTTCATGAACACCCAGTTGTGGGGGAGTTTCCCCTTATTGATACATATGACAAAATTGGGAAGAAGTCCATTACGTTGCTCCTCTACGCGTTGGGTAATCCACTGTATTTTCCACCAGCGTTGGTGGCATATCAAGGTTTTTCAATTAAGAGAAAGCTAACCGCCTTCCCCACACTCTGAATATGATTTGGCTTTCTGTCTGACAGTGGCCATAATCAACATCAACAGTCAGTTGTACCCCTACACGGTTCAGGAGGACTAGGCGTTGGAGGTATGGTTGAATAATATGCTCAGAAGGGTGGGTGTTTAAAAGGGTGTCCCCAATTAATCATTTATTGTTTTCACTCAAAAACTGATGGTACCTTGCGGCCTTGCATTGACTATGGGCATTTGAACAATATTACCATTCACAATCCTTACTCTTTCCCCTCAATCAGAAAATAAGCAAGGTTATTTCAAAATCCTAAGTTTTCTCAAAGCTCAACCTCGTAAATGCATTTATTCAGATCCAGGTGGCAAAAGGTCAGAAATGGCTTACAGAGATTAAAGCCAGAAGGGGTGTATTCCAGTTCTGTTTGATGCCCTTTGGCCTGAAAAACGCCTCAACCACGTTCCAGAGGATTATTGACAATGTTATAGGTGATCACAGGTTCACATGTGAGGTAGCGTACATTGACAATATTCTCATTCACTTCTCTACTCCTGAGCAACATGAGAAAGACCTGTAGCAGTGCTGGCCGCATTGCATAAGGTGAGATTGTATGTAAATCCGTTTAAGTATGAGTTCTTCCAGGAAGAGGTTACCCTCTTAAGTAATTTAGTCTTGAAAGATGGTTATGTCAGTCCCCCAGCAAGCTTGAAGCAATTCTCAAGTGGCCTAATCCTACAACCCAGAAGCAGTTGTGGAGCTTTTTGGGCACCATCATCTTTCTTAAAAAGTTCCCCCACCCTCTCACAGCTGGCCACACCGCTGCATCCCCTGAATTGGAAGAACTTGCCATTCTTCTGGATGGAGGCATGCCAGCAGGTGCTTAAGGCCATCGAGGATGTATTTTTGAGCCTCCCATTCTCAAACATGTGGACCCCACTAAGCCATTTATTGTCACTTGTGACACCTCATCTGCCACAATGGGGCAGTGCTGTTGCAGATTCATGATGGGCTGAACACCCAGTTAAATATTTTTCATGCAAGTTCGCTTCATCTGAGAAGACCTGAGCCATTTTTGACAAGTAGCTGACATCCATGGCAAGGTTTCTTACTCACTGGTGGTATCTGTTGCAGGGAGCATAGCATGAGGTGATTGTGCAGACGAATCGCCAGGCTTTTATGTATTTTCAGAAACCTCAGAAGCTGAAGCATCAACAGGATCAGACATTTCATGACCTATGTAGTTTTAATATCAAGTACAAGCTCATGAAAGGGGAGTTGAATGTTATTTCCAACTTTTTGATTTGTAACCCTGCTTTGGCCTGCGGAGGAGGATGAGTAAGAGTTAACCATAGTAATTACGCTGACCCAGATCCTAGCTACAACACCTCACAAACATTTGGGGGCAGATTGGGCCCCAGACATGCCTTTGGTTTTGAGGGTTTTTAGTGGGCCAGATGGCTTGTGCGGAGAAGTTGGAGTTGTTGACCAGCTGGTACTTCTGAAGCATAAGCAGTCTCACTATTCTTTAGCGGACGAGAACATTCAATTTCAGTCAAGGCTGTGGGCCATCCCATCTCCTTGACAAAGCTATTTGGGCTCACCATGATCCCCTGGTGGTGGGGCATCCAGGGAACAAGAAATGCCTAATTTGGTTAATCATACATATATCTGGCTGTATCCATATATATTCCAGCATGGATCCTGAATTGTGTGACATGCACATGAGCTAAGTCTGATAGATTAAGTATTGGTCTCCTTCATCTACTGCAGCAGGCGGAGGGCCCGTGGGCCTCAGTGTCCATCAAATTCATTGATGTACTTCCCAGCTCTAATGGGTTTACCATCGTCATGGTGGTTGTAGAGCAGTTTACAAAATTGTTTTTTATTCCCTGTTCCTCTACAATCATCTCATAAGAGATGACCCGGCTCTTTGTTCAGCATATGTTTTCAATGATCAAATTACCCTAGGAGATCATAAGTGACTGTGGGCCACTATTCATGGCGCACTTTGTAATGAACTTCTTAAAATATTGAAGGTTACGCTGTGTCTCTCAACTGCATACCATCCCCAGTTGATCAGCCCAAAAGAGAGTGTAAATTATATTCTCAAGAAGTACTTTTGTTGTTATGCGTGGCTGTGCAGGACACCTGGAAGGATGATCTAACCCTGGCGCAATTCTCATATAATCATGGATATAGTGCATCTACTGACTTCTCACCATACAAGGCCATGCTAGGGTAAAGTCCCTCTATTTTTGGTGAGGCTGTGTCTTTAGCCAGAGGTGTAAACTGTGGAGAAGCATGTGTAGCAGATCTGAGCCACTCAGTCTTTGGTTTGGGAGCATTTTACCAAAACTATTAGTGATTACAAGCAGTTCACAGACCAAAAACGCCTACTGTCTCACGAAATCATGGTGGGGTCTCATGTCATGTTGGATAAACATCATTTGCAGATGCAGGTGTCCTCCAATAAATTTTCAAGCAAATGTTCTTTCCCCATGTGATATAGGCAGATCTGGGAAACGGCGCCTTCCTTTTAACGTTCCCATCCACTGGAAGCAGCACTCAGTGTTCCACGTGTTGCAGTTGTCCTCATTTAAAAAGATAATTATGGAAGAACCTGAGACCATTGTTGTCAAGAGAGTATCTATAATTCTCCAAAAACCAGTGTGGCGGTTCTCGGTGCACAGGACCAATACAAATGAACTAGTAGGCATCATTATAATAATCAAAATAGCCCAGCAAAGTGTGCTGGAACTGAAGAGACTCGTGGAGAGGGTGTTGAGCACAGCAATAGTGATAATAAGTTAGGAATTCTTCAAAACTTGATTGTGCCTCAGAGGGCTGTTCAAAACCAAGTTGTGTATAGGGGTATTGTGCACTGGTGAGCATTTTGGAAGGAATGGGGTAGGCCCAGTGGTTTACCAGAAGTTGAAATAAATTTTAGTAGAATAAACAGGCTGACACATCACAAGTCCTTAAAGAGATTCACACACAGGTGCGGCCAAGTTAACATATGGCAAAACGTAAAATAGCTATTTAGTTTATTTGAGAAGATGATCAACAAGAAACGTTGGTCTTGAGAGAACATAATAAAATTAAACTATGGAGAAATTCTGGGTTGGTGGAAGTGGTTTCAAGCCTTGGTGCACCAATAGGCGCATGCTTCTATCTGAAAGGGTAGCATACTTTGAAACCGACCTCACTTAACTAATTGATTTTGTTGTACCTGACCTGAGCTCATAACTTAATAGATGGAATGGGTTTGAACCCCCATTCACTGAATAACTGGATTTAATTATTATAGTTCACTAAATAGCTCATTCGCTTTAACTCCTGAACTGAAACAAGGGGCTAGGCATTTTTTACCGCACTTGTACCAACCTGGGCATATTTGGCTTGTACCCAGCGTTGGCCCAAGGTGTGCTTTAGGTCAGGAAAGGCCTGAAGTTTAACATTCTGGGCCTCCTGCAGCCTAGCCTTGTCCTTGGGGTTGGTGCCTTCTATCAAGTCATGTAAACATGACAATTGTGGTGGAAGGCTCAGAGGGGGCTGAAGTCAATGCAATCTTGGCTTCCTGGCAATCTCGCCGTCTGGTCCAATATCTCATAGCCTGGAAGGGGTTTCCAGCATATGAGAAAAGTTGGGTCAGCGCCTAGGATTGCGGCAATTATGGCGAGTTGGTGGAGGATTTCCATTCTGCACACCCCAATAATTCCATCCCCCTGAATATCACTATTCTTCTTGAAATTAAGCTACTAAATGACCATAAAAACGTCAAGATCACTCAAGTTCCTGATTGCAGTGCTCCCCCTGTTTAAAGAGGAAGGGTAATGTAAGTCTGGTGAGTACACACTTGCCTCAATTGTGAGAAATTACCATATTGCATCAAAAAGGGGGCCAAAAGGTGGCCGTTTTTCTCTTTACCCAGAGCAATTTAGTCCATATGGTGGGTGAGAGGTTGATGACGGCGTACCCCCTAAGGTTTCCTACTTTCCCCTTTCTGACCATGCAAGAACAATTATAGTGGATTAGGAAGGTGTGCGTGGAGGAGGCAGCAGTGAGAGGATGCCAGCCAAAGGGCAATGGTGAACTGTCCCAGTGACAACCTTAGGGTCCATCAAAGAGGCAAAAAAGCCAAATTGATTGGGCATCCAACTACAGCAACAATTTTGGGTTTTGCTAAGGAGGCAAAAAATCTGAATTAAATGAGGGTGCATTTTCAATGAATCGAGGGTTATAAATTCCTTTGATACCCAATGTACCAGGCTCCTGAACCTGACCATGGGCGCTACCAGTTGCCCTCTGAAAGAAGAATCACTGAGTCAAGCAAACTGTGGTGGAGGGTAAAATTTTATTGTCAAAATTTGAGCAAGAGTCAGATGGCCAGCGGAAGGTCAATTAAATGTCAAGTTAGTTGCAAATTCTTGTTCCTCCGTAATTGGCTGGTATTGTGATACCCTCAGTTCAAGAAACACCATTTATTCCCTAAGCCTTCTAGTACTTAAGACAAATGTCCTTCACTGGTATTGTTGTTGGTCAAATTTCTATATTTTTATAAACATAAACAGTTTCCATTTTCAGCCCAAAATTTATTTATAAAAATTTTACCCCTTTCAGCCAATACCGCTTCCAAGTATTATGTTACCATATTTGCACAGCAACTGAGTCTTAATGGTCTTTATTACAATGTGCTGCCTTTACATCTTAAATGGGGTTAAAAGTTTTTGGCCTTTTGGGGAAATCCACGCTTTTGGACGCCCACTGGTGTCAAGGTGTACCTTTGCTGTTGGAAATCCTCTCTCTTATTGAGTGAGGTTCCATGACCTCACCATGTGCTCAACAATATGTGGTACCTCAGCGTGTTTGGGGCCAATAATGGATTCAAATGAGCTAACTGTGGTGGAATCTGCAGCCATTGCGGAGCCATGGCTTGAGTCTTATTAGGACAGTGGTGATGGTGGTCATCAGCCACCAAACCCATAATTGTTTCTCTTCCCACCTATTACCAGGTCATATGTATGTCGATGTCCCATCACTCTGGGTTGCTTTTTGCATGTTCATGCACCTCAACTGGCATGCCAATCTTAATTTTATTAGCTTCTTTCATGACACTATACCAATATTTATCTATATTGAATCTAAGATCAGGGAGGGTAGTCAACTTGACTCCTCTGGTCTGGTCCATTTCCTACTTATCCTTGCAGTTCACACCCACAATCATGTCATATAACCATGACAGTATTTGAGAAGGCAAGATCTGGAATATTTCTTTACTGCAAATGTCATGATTAAATGGCATGATAGTGGGGACCAACTCTAAGGATAAGGCTGGGCGACAGGAGGCCCAGAAGGTGAAGCTTCAGGTCGTCCCTGACCTCAGGCACATGGTAGACCAACGCTGGGTACAGGCCAAATATTCCCAGGTTGGTACTAGTGAGGTACCTAACACCCAGCCCCTTGTATCGGCCCAGGCATTAAAACGGACAGTTTATTCAATTAACGCAGATGGTTCAACTTGGTTAGTGAGGAATGGGGTTTCAAAACCTGTTCCATTTACAAAATTATGCGTTTGGGTCAGATCCAACTGCAATTGATTACCTGAGTGAAGTCATTTTTGGTGTATTCTACCAAATTATATGGTAGTGTTTGCCTATTGGTGAATCAGTGCTTGTGACCACTTCAGCAGATTCTAAATTTCCCCAACAAAGTTTAAATATGTTTTCCGTGACCAACATTCCTTGTTGGTCGACTTCTTACAATAAATTTCCCCCATTTTTCCCATTTATTTATGTTATCTCTGACGATCCTGTGCGTGGACCTTTTTGGGGAGGTCTCGCGCTACCTTACCACTACATTTTAGATATGATTAAGTTATTACCTAGTGCACCATTGGTTCACCCAGGTTCCCTCCAACCTGGGACGTTTACCACTTCTCCCTTAGTGCACCGCATCATTTTTGGTTGGGTTTTTACCTCAATGATTTCTCACTTTTACTTGAGTTATTATTGCTCCAGCACCCTCTGCTGGGCACTAGTGACTTTTATTCTAATGGCTAGTTCCCTGGCATTGGCCTTGTGCACCAAGCACTACCACGCTGGGAACAGGAGAGTTATAAACACTCTCCTTACAGCAAACTTGTCACTGTTTTTATAACCCAAAGGGCAGATTGGCACTGTGCTATTTTGGGTAGGCTCATTAATAAAGCTGGATACTTCTCATAATTGCTGCTTGGAACTGTCCCCATAATTATCTCCCTAGGCATTAAAATTGGTAAACCATTTACCAATAATATATGGTCAAATTTTTAAGCTTCTGTTTTTCACAGGTTCTCATAAAATAGATGACAGTAATCTGGTTGGTTATTGTCATGGAAACGGCAGAAGAAGTTTAGACTTGCCTGCCAGTTTGGATGCGCAAGAACCCAAAAAGCAAGCCAGAATGCCAGAGGCATTGCCAACTGGATGACTTGGTATGGAGTCAGGCAGTGGGAAACGATGAAGTGTTAGTGCAGCAACATGGTGAGAATGATCACGATGACAAACCACACTGAACCCACTCCTGACCCAGGGGGTCTTGCTGCAGGGGGTGGAATCACTGAGATAGTCTCAATAAGATCCTCGGCATATGGTGCCATCTCAACTGGGGTGGCAAGGAGACAGATTCTCTCTTGCAATTGGTGGACATACATCCACAAGATTCCCATGTATTGCTGCCAGAAGTTAGTGATTATGGGGTTGTAAAGCCAAAAATATTGGACTCGCTGAACCCAATTGATGACGGAGGGGGCCATAGTGACCAAGAGTACTGGTAGAGCCCATCCAGTGTACGGACCAATGGGCCACTAGGGAAATGCCATCAGGGATGCGGTCAAAAGAAAAATAAAATTTATTTAGTTTTTTGGTAAATTTTTATTTGAAGGAAAAGTAAGAATTTTAACCAACAATTTTCTCAGTACTATGCAACTGATTAAATAGCGGTCAATAGGTTAGTGAAAAGATGGGATCAGGTCCCATAATTTTGACCTAAAAGGCGAATTGTTTGGGAATGGGCGGGTTTGTTCCTTGATAACCAACATTGCAAAATTTGGCGGTGGGACGAGTCTCTGTCATTTCACCCTCAAATGTCCAAACCGGGGCTCAGCTACATTTCCAATAGTTGGCATGACAGCGTTTAGCCTGACAAGCGACGGGAATCCCCCAAGGCCACCCCACATAGGGATGGGTCCATTTGAATGTGAATGGGTTTGGGACGCCCAACTTGCCCAAGCTCAATCGCTGAACCGTACATTTGGTCAAAGGCAGCACATCAGCCACAATGCCCAAATTGCCAACAGAGGGCTTCAAACCCTCAACAATAGCATTCAATGTTAGTTCTATCATCTTATTCATTAAATTGGAGCTGTTGGACATTCTGGCTGATACCTCAGTCTTCATACCTTTCCAGCCATTTGAGATTTGGCCATTGGTCAGATTGCCACTTGAATTAGATCCGACCAATTTCAATTTGACAATCTCAGCACAGATTTTTCTAATTCCCTGCAACAGTTCTGCTGAGGTGAGTGTGGGTACCGGGGGTGGGATCCAAAGCGGGAGAGATGTTACCCATTGCTAATCTACTATGTGAGCGAGATCACCTTGAGTAATGAGGGGTACTGCCATCCTCTTCAGTGTCTTTTTATTTGGGAACAGGAAGATGACCCAATAAAGGGCCAAGGGACATTCCCCGGGACTTACATTACCCTTTCCCTTTTCCAAAGGAAGGGCACCCCCACCGGGAAACTGCACCAGAGCCACATTCTTGTGTGCTTTGGATAACTTGATAGCCATAATCATCGCGATTTTCTGGGGGGCAGGGAGCCTCAGGGCGGGATATATGGAAAGCTTCAACCAGGTCCATGCAATTTGCGCAATAGCGCCCTTGAACCAACTATCTTCATAGGCCAGATACCCTTTCCAGGACACAAGATAATGGATGGAACATTGCGACTTCTGAGATGCCAGGATGGCCTCTACCTTGGCTTCTTCCCCATCATTGAAGATGATCAGTTCTGGTTCCGTGGGAATTGCACCTTTGAAGGGCACCAGCTGGGAAACATGGAAAACTGGGTGCTGCTTCCAATGCGCAGGAAGTTTCAGTCAGAACGCCCCATTACCCAGTATCTCCTCCACTAAGTGGGGGCCCAAGCACTTACTGGCGAACTTGTGGGAAGGAGTTAGAATTTGCAAATGACAGGTATCAAGCATGATGTAGGAACCCACCATAAAGTTGTGACCCGGAAGGTGCTTACGATCTGCAAATCACTTGTAGTCATCAATGGCTTTGGTGAGGTGTTCCCATTCTAAAGCTTGAGTCGATCAGATATGGGCAGCGTGATCTGTGGCAGCTTGAACCTCAGGCTGCAAGCATGGTCTGACTGAAAATGGGGGATTATAACCCAACGTTGCTTCATAAGGGGAAAACCCCATGGACGTGTGGGTTCCATTATTGTAAGCGAATTGAGTGAGGGGCAAGTCACTGGCCCAAGTATTCTGCGCTGCTGCAGCATAGCAACGCAGGTACTGTTTGAGGACTTGATTAACCACCCTCTTGTTCTGTTCATCAAACTAAGGGTGATACACCGTGAATCAACAGGGGTTATTTTCAGGATTGATAGGAGTTCACTCCAAAACTGTGCGGTAAAATGTGTACCCCAGTCACTAATGATCTCCTGGGGAAGACTGAACATTGAAAACACATGGTGTACAAAAAATGGGCAGTTTCTTCTGATGTAATTGTGGAAGTACAAGGAACAAAAGGGAAAAAATTTGTGAAATGATCCACCACTACCATCACCGCTGTGAACCCATTATAACAGGGGAGGTCAACAATAAAGTCCATGGACACTGAGGTCCATGGACCTTCCGCCTGCTGTAAGAGGTTCAGGAGACCATTTTTGCGGAGTGATCCAACTTGGCCCTAGCACAAGTAACACAATCAGCGATCCAAGCTGGGACCTCTTTGGTCAATCCCACCCAGTTAAAGGTTCGCTTGATCATATTGATGCATTTCTTATTACCAGGATGTCCGACCGTGGGAGGATCATGATGTGCGCATAATACCTCAAATAGGAAGGAGGGGGAACCCAAACGCGAGAATGAAAGTAAATGAGTCCCTCTTCTAAGGTGTGTAGGGAGTTTTTGTGACTCGAGTGTACCAACTGCTCAACTAACTCCACGCCCTCAGGGCAAGCCATTTGACTGGCTAAAACCTGAGCCAATAATGGGGCGTCAGGAGCCAATGCAATGGAGGAAACAATGGGGGGAACGATCGACAGAATCTGACTGGCAGGAATCATGGTAATGAGATCCACTTCCTCAGGTTCCAAGGGACAATGAGTGGGACTATGGCTTAGG
The DNA here is from genome assembly GCA_022478985.1 of Massospora cicadina. Lineage (NCBI taxonomy): Eukaryota > Fungi > Entomophthoromycota > Entomophthoromycetes > Entomophthorales > Entomophthoraceae > Massospora > Massospora cicadina. The sequence goes on from JAKSZP010014793.1 coordinate 64,882, forward strand.
AAATCAGGAAGTACATTGAGCGCACCTTTAATGAATTTGTATTTAAAATTAAAACTGCACAGGTCCTGATAGGTTTGGGCCTGCCAATGTGCCAATTTTTGGGGTTTGCAGAAATACAAAAGGGCCTGGTGATCCATGCAGACTGTTAATTTATGGCGGGCACCCTGAAACAGATACCGCCAATGGGTTAATGCCCATGCAACAGCTGCCAGTTCCTTGTCGTAAATGGCCCAAGACTGCTCCATGGCTGTGAACATTTGGGAGAAATAAGTGACTGGATATCTTATACCATTGTGCTCCTGAAGCAACACCACACCCACTGCTACTGATGAGGCATCGCATGTGACAATATATGGCTTGGTGGGATCAGCATGTTTCAAAATGGGAGGAGACACAAACACCTCCTTGATCAATTCAAACGCCTGCTGGCATTTGGGTGTCCAACAAAATGGTACGTTTTTCCCAGTAAGGGGGTGGAGCAGTTTGGCCAACTGGGAAAGTGCTGTGAAAATTTTTTTAGAAAGATGATAGATCCCAAGAAACTCCAAAGTTGTTTCTGCATAGTTTGAGTTGGCCATTCTCAGATTGCATCTAACTTGTTGGGAGGGATAGCGACACCTTCTTTAAGAACCAGGTTTCTGAGAAAAGTAACTTCCCCCTTTATAAAAATCGCACTTGGAAGCTTTGAGGAACAGCCCTGCTTTATGCAAGGCGACCACCACTGCTTCTAAGTCAATAGCGTGTTGTTCTGGAGTTGGGGAGTGAATTAGGATATCATCGATGTATGCAATTGCACAAGAAAGCCGGAGGTCCCCCAGTACATTGTCGATCATCCATTGAAATGTAGCGGGAGCATTTTTAGCCTGAATGGCATTATGCAAAAGTGAAATATGCCTCACTTCGTTCAGATCACAGTTAACCATTCCTGCCCTTCTATTACCCAAATTTGGTTGAAAGCGTTCACCAGATCCAGTTTTGAGAACACACGGAATTTTGCAATCGTCTGGCTGATTGTCTGCTCCAGAGGCAATGAGTAGGGATCAGTAACTGATATTTTGTTCAAGTGACTGTAATCCACACAGGGACAGAGAGAACCATCAGTTTTTTGCAAAAATGATGGGGGAGGCGATGGGTGAAGTCTCTTTGAACAACTAACCTTTTTTCAACATATCGTCTAACCAGGTATTGAGTGCAACTTCTTCCCCCCCTGTGTGGGGATACAACGGACAGTTGATGTTCAACAACTCCACAGTTGTTCAAAACCCACAATCATACCTAATATGCTTAGGCAGGCGATCCGCCTTTTCCATGTTAATATTCTTCAATATCGCATTAAGCTTTCAGGGAAATCGGCTGGAATAACCACAGAAGTAACTAGGGTAGTGATAGAGCTGGTTCCTTGTATCTTCTTGAGGGTGATGATCAAAGGGAATCTTCCCTCCAAATCATCATTGGTGAATGACAACATATTGGACTCTAAGTGAATCTTCACATGTTGTCAGCGCCACCACCCCACACCTAAGATCATCAGAAACATCAAGTTTGGCATAGCCAAAAAATGATCGCAGAAGTTAAACTGGTGGATTGAAAAGGGTATCAGTCGGTGAATGACATATGAAGATTGGTAAGCAGGTGAGGCCACCATTACTGAGCAACCTACATTAATTTCAGTTTTAATTGTTGTGCCAATTCAACACTCATGAAGTTCCCCGCTGCTCCGGTATCCACCAGAGCTTCAAAGGAGACATGATGTGGACTGATACTGATCTTCATAGGTACAAGAAAATAAGCGAAATTCTGTTTTTTGGAAGATTTGACTGAATCATTGGCGACTGAAGAAATGATGGGCGTATCAGGGTAGGGTTGGGGTCCTTTGCTGGAGCGAAAATTGGAAGTATGAGGGCGGGGGAAACAAATTCCTCTGTCTGGGCTTGAACAGAATCATTAATAGTTGACTCTGTAACTGCCAACTCAGACTCAGGAGTTATGGCAGGGTTGGTGCCCAAGTCTACCACTAATTCAGAGACAGGCGCGTCATCTGCATCTTTGTTGGGTAATCCTATCATAAAATTCCCCTTCTGATAATGGGAAACATGGCGGGGTAAAGCATTGATAGTAGTTGCGGTGGCACATATTTGATCTACTGATCCTTGGACAGTAGACCAGACCATGTGATGAGCAGAACCCAAACCCAAGCCCAATCTAAAGACTGCCTGAAGTATATCAATAGATAGACCCAACGCGGGGGCCAGTTCACAAATTGTAGAAATCAAAGAAACCAAGCTAGGGGCTTTGGCCATGGCATAGATCAGTCTGAATAAGTGGTCTTATTGGGACACAGGGGGTTTCAGGGCAGCTGACATGACAGCCATCAGTGGGGTGGAGTCTCCTGCTTGTCAGAAAGAATGCAAAAGACCTCTGACCCAACAGCGGGCATCCCCATCCACAGCGTCTAACAACGCGAGCCCTTGTTGGGCATGCAAAAACACAGAAGCAATATTGAGTGCAATCACTGTATGCATCTGCACTTCAGAGAGTACATCGAGAACCTGATTGGCGATCTCCTGGGAGGGGACACTCGATCTTCCCTCCAGGTTAGAGGAATTAGGAGGAGACGCTATCTGCACAGCTTGGATGGCTTGAAGAAGGTTTCCCAAGGTAGAGCGGATACTTCTCCCAAAGTCAGAAAGTGACCAAACAAACAACAAACAGCAGACAACTGATTGCACATTCATTTGGTAGAGAGTAACCACTGCGGCGCCCAGTTTGAAAACCAGGGAGGAATTGGTTGGAAATAATGGTTGGTCAATTATGTCATGGAAATGGCAGAAGAAGTTTAGACTGGCCTGCCAGTTGGGATGCGTAAGAACCAAAAAAGCAAGCCGGAATGCCAGAGGCATTGCTAACTGGACGACTTGGTATGGAGCCAGGCAGTGGGAAATGATGAAGTGTTGGTGCAGCAACATGGTGAGAATGATCACGATGATGAACCAAACTGAATCCACTCCTGATCCAGGGGGTCTTGCTGCAGGGGGTGGAATCACTGAGATAGTCTCAATAAGATCCTCAGCATATGGTGCCATCTCAACTGGGGAGGCAAGGAGATGGATTCTCACTTGCAATTGGTGGACATACAGCCACATTATACCCATTTATTGCTGCTGGAAGTTAGTTATCATGGGGTTGTAAAGCCAAAAATATTGGACTCGCTGAACCCAATTGATGACGGAGGGGGCCATAGCGACCAAGAGTACTGGTAGAGCCCATCCAGTGTACAGACCAATGGGCCACTAGGGAAATGCCATCAGGGATGCAGTCAGAAGAAAAATAAAATTTATTTAGTTTTTTGGTAAATTTTTATCTGAAGGAAAAGTAAGAAAATTGACCAACAATTTTCTCAGTGCTATGCAACTGATTAAATAGTGGTTGATTGGGGTAGTGACAAGATGGGATCAGGTCCCACAAATTCAACCTAACTGGCAAATTATTCGGGAATGGTAAGGTTTGTTCCTTGAGAACTGACATCACAAAATTTGGTGATGGGCTGAGTCTCTGTCAGCTTGACCTCAAACATCTGAACCAGGGCTCAGCTACATTTCTGATGGTTGGCATGATGGCATTTGGCCTGAAAAGTGATGGGAATCCCCCAAGGCTGACCCACATAGGGGCAGGTCCATTTAGTTGGGAATGGGTTCAGGACGCCCAACCCGCCCACGCTCAGTTGCTGAACTGTCCTTTCAGTCAAAGGCAGCAGATTGGCCACAACGCCCAAATTGCCAACAGAAGTCTTTGAACCCTCGTCAATGGTGCCTTATGTTAGTTCTACAGCTTATTGATCAAATTGGAGCCATCATACATTCTGGCCAATACATCAGAGTTCATACCTTTCCAGCCATTTGAGATTTGGCCATTGGCCAGATTGCCACTCTAATTAGATCTGACCGATTTCAATTCAACAATATCGGTGCAGATTTCACTAATTCCCTGCAACAGTTCTGCCAAGGTGAGTGTGGGTACTGTGGGTGGGATCCAAAGTGGGAAAGCTGTTACCCATCGCTTGTCTACTACGTGAGCGAGATCGCCCTGAGTAATGAGGGGTACTGCCATCCTCTTCAGTGCCTTTTTATTTGGGAATGGGAAGATGGCCCAATCAAGGGCCAAGGGACATTCCTTGGGACATACAGTTATAATAATGTTTACAGGTTCCTTTGTGTCATCCCTGACAGGATTACACTTCGTTGTAAGGGCTCATGAATCAAAGGTTAATTAAGACCTGGAGTTTGAGCAACACTTTATATATTAACTTTAAAAATTATGGTCATTGTTGGTGGGCTTTGCTCTGAGTCTTTTGGCCTAAAAGATCACAGATGGCAGGGCAGGGATTCTATAAACAAAAAATAGAAAACTGAAGGTAGTAATGATATTCAATAATCTATTTAAAGTTGTAATAAGCTTCATACCTGATCAATAAAAGATATTTAAAGTGAAAGTGATTTTGGAGGTCTCAAAGGAAATCAGATAGAAATAAATAAGAGGGATCAGGAAATAACACCAGGGAGAGGATATCTACTGAAGGATTGGTGATCTTGATGGTTTACAACACCATCAACTGGTCAGCTTTCCCCAAATAAACAACAAGATAAACCCAAGAAAATTTTGGAAAAACATTTTTAAACTTTAAAATCAACTAAAAAATAAAAACCACAAACAGCTTAACAAAACTAATTTACCTATTGAATCAACCCATCATTAACCACTTACCAAAACTATTAAGCTAAATTAATTAACCTAAAACCGCTAACTGCTTGACAAAACCATTAAAACTATCAAAGAAATTAAATATCAAACTTCTCAGCTATAATGATATAGTGACTACCTTCAAATATATATTTTATTCCAGGCAAGGGGACCATGGGACCCTTCTTGATGACAAAAAATAAAGGCAGGATAAAAATAGAGCAAAATATGCTAAAAAACTTGATTTTACTTCTAGCATGCTAGACTAGATTCCCCTAGCCTAGCATAGCCAAGGGGGAAGGGGGGCGAATCAGATGTTTGAGGACTCTTGCCAAAGCAGACAAGAATGGAGTAGGGGCATCACCCAGATGTGGTTGGAGGTTGTGGATTATAATATTAGATTCATCAATGATATTAGCTGTATTTATCGAATAATATATAGGATTTTCGCTTGTATAATAAATGGCTATTAGAAGTCAGTATAAAATAAGGCGTTGAATTAAAAAGGGTTTTGTTGAGTATTTATATTTTCTCAGTTATTTCATACTTTTTAGTGCCTTTTTAAAGTTGTTATTCATATATATATTCAGATAGATTGCAATTAGGTTTTTATACCTAAATTAAAAATAATACCTAAAGGGAAAAGGATTTTGGGGGGCATAAAGAAAAATAAGATAAGAATGAATAAGTAAGATCATGAGGAACACCAGGGTGGAGATATCTGCTGATGATTTATTAATCTTAGCAGTTTAACAACACTGTACCCTGGTTAGCTTGCCTCAAATAAACATAGAAGTAAACAGACTCAAGAGATAAAATTTTATAAGTACAACTAATTTACCATGTTCAGAAATCAATCTAAGCTGTTAGTAAATTTACAAAAGTTCCAAGATAAAAAGGTTTGAATATTCTATAATGGTTTTTTTGGAAAAAGAACCTCCTCTAAAATAGCTCTTAAAAGTATGCAATAATTGAAAAATTATGAATACTCAATAAAACCCTTTTTGAAGTGGTTGCCATCTTCCAACATGACTTAAAGAACTTTGTTACAAATAAAGATCAAAGCTTTTATTGTATGCTTTACAAGTGTAAACTATAAGCAACTTAGAATATACACTGCTGCGTATGTATACTAGAAAGACCTATTATAAGTCAGTTTAAAATATGGCTCCAGCTTTAAAAGGGTTTTATTAATTATTCATGACTTACCAATTATTTCATATTTTTAGAGCTTTTTAAAGGATGTTCTTTTTTCATAAATTTAATTTGAAATCAGTTTTTTTTCCCAAAAAATTAAAGCCATTTCTTTTTTTCCAAAAAATAAAGGCATTTCTTTTCTCAAAAAAGTTAAAACAGTTCTTTTTTCAAAACAACTTTTTAATGTATTATTATAAAAGTGTTCTTTTAATTAAATTTTAATATAAAAAATACTACCTTAATATCATTTTTGAAACCTCACTTTTTTATATACAAATAAAACTTAATATATATTATATATAGTAACTTATAAACAAATATATTAATAACTTTTTTATTAAATTTAGTTAATTTTATTGGTCATTCTATGGTACATTTACTTATTGCCATCTAGGGTAAATAATTTTTTTAATTTAGCTGGTATTATTGATCAAATTTTACTAAATTTATTGATCAGCATCTACAATAATTTATATGTTAAATTTAGTTAATTTTATTTAGAATCTATAAAATAAATTTACTGTTTGCCATCAATATAATTCATTTTATCAAATTTAGTTGATTTTATTGGTTAAATTATGAAAAATGATAGTCAACTATAATGATCTAAGCTCATCCTGCTATGATCTCATACTTGCCTGGATTTTAAACATACCACCCAGTCATAGGCATATTTCATGTAAAAAGTTGTTTTGAAGCTATTTGCTTCAATTAATGCCAGAATTAAGTTTATCTGGCAATGAACTAGTTTCACAATTGAACTCCATCACTTCTGATCCATTTTTAGTATATATACTAGATAATGGTCAGATACTGGTGTCAAATGGATTACTAATTCCATAATAATCCATTGGAATAGTAATTTCTCATTTGATGAATATTCATTTTTTTATCTTAATTTCAGTTGATTCTCCTAAAACATTCTAAGCATTGAAATATCCCTAGAAACAGGTATAAATACCTTTAGTTCTTATCACATTAAAAATCAGATTATAGAGTTTAACTTCCTGTTGTGTTTATTATAATTAAGTTTTAAGTGATCTCCTTCCCTGGGCGTTTTTTGACATAAACCCATATATGATCAACAATGTCCACCAAATTGATGAGAGAGAGAAAACCCTGAGAATTATGCTACGCCACCAGCCACCCTGAGGAATACATCAGAATCCCCTAGTCCCTGACACTGGACCAATACTTACAAAAGTAAAATAAACATAAGTTGGATCATCCTCCTTTTTTAAAACAAGAGCGTCCAAATTGGTCATGTAGTTTCAGAGTTATGTGTGAACAAAGAGAAAAAAAAACAAAAAATATATACAGGTCAAATTGAGAACATTCTTCTTTTACAAAATGGGTAATAAGGAGAAGACTTCTCAAATTGACCTGTATGTATGTTTTTTTATTCTTTTATATGTTTGTTTGCAAATAACTCTGAAACTAATGGACCAATTTGGGTGCTCTAATTTTTCAAAGTTTGAAAAGTTCTAACTTAGGTCCCATTTTACTTTTCTAAGTATTGATCCAGTATCTAACCAATAATCTAGTATTTATATTGAAATGGATCTGAAGCAATGTATTTAAACTGTGAGACTAGTTATTGCCAGATAAACTTAATTCCAGCATTGGCAGATCAATAGCTTTGAATTAACATTTATATATCTGATGTCATTTTTGGTAGTTGGAGATCAATAGGTTTACAGTAATTAAACATATCAACTTAATCATTTAAGTTTATAAGGCTGATGTCATTTTTGTTAGTTGGTTATTAATAGGTTTACAGTAATTAAACCTATTGACTTAACTAAGTAATTACCAAACTGCATAGTAAAACCATTGAATCTGTCAAAATCAACTAAAAACCACCAACTTCTCGACCACAGTTAATTGAAACCATCACATTAAAAAAATACCAACTGTATAGAGAAACCAGTTAACCTACTTAATTAACCAAATTAATCACAAACCTCTTACCAAAACCAATGAGCCTCATAAATTGATTCAATTAAAATCTGCTTGCCAAAAATTAATGAGCCTATCAATTTGACCAAATAACAACAAACTTCTCTGATAAAAAATTATAAAGATTACTACTATATTATATATTTCATTGATACATTATACATAAATTGTTATTTATCTTTTTATAATTAAGAAAATGGTAAACAGTCTAAGATAGTTCCCAAAGTTCATAAATATTTGTGACAAGTTTGGCTATCTGTGATATATTTGTTTATGAGATAATATATATAATTTTATATAAAATGATTAAATCTTTATATAGAAATAGTTAGTTTTTAAAATAATATAGAGTGATAAAAAATTGGGAAAAAAAGAACCAACTTTGAAAAACGCACTAATTTTATCTAGGAAAAAAACTGCCTCCACATAAGCACTAAAAAGTATAACATAATTAAAAAAATTGAATAATCAATAAAACTCTTTTTGAAGTCAGTTCCAAATTCCAACCCAACTTATAGAATTTTGCTCATAAATACAATTTAAGGCTTATATTTAATTATGCCGTGGAGCATGCTGATAATAATAATAAGGCTGGCCTAGAACTATGGGTGAATTACCACTCAAAACCCAAGCCAGAATGCTGCAGGCACAGTTGTCCAAATTGACAGTTGAATATGAGACCAGACACGTAGACCAGCCAAGGGGTGCTCAGATTGGGGATCATAACACCTTTTATTTTTTTATAAAATACTTATGGCTGAAATTTTTGGTTTTTTTTAATTTTTTATATTTAAACTAAGGGGGTGGAAAATTAAGAAAATGGAGCAATAGTGGTACCTGTCATGGATCACTGCCTAAAAGCTTGTGGGGAAAATTGTGATTCATATGCAATTGCTGATGGGAATAAACTCAAAATAATTCGTTAGATTGGGCCCCCAGGCCTATTTTGCAGCTGACATGGGTCCAGCCTGATTATCTAAATTCATTTTGCCTCATTGCTCAAATTTGTTTTTTGTCATATGCATGCATTTTGCAATGTCAGAGACGTTTTGGCCATCTGGCAAATAGAATCCAGGGCCAGACCATATAAGGCTGAACTCAGGTGATGGGGAAGTGGTTGACCACTTCCATACCTTTTAGGGATGGAGGCTGTTTTGATGCAATGGTGTTATGTTGGTAGGTTTTAGGAATTTTGCACAATTTTGTCACCTCATGAAAAACCCTCCAAATATTTTCCACCAGCTCAGTGGAAGATAATGCTGGGAGAGGAACTACAACCCTCAGGGGGTACGCCATGACTCGCCTTTTATCCACCACATGAGCTATATCACCCTGGGTGATGAGAGGCACTGGTACTGACTTCCACCCCTTTTTTGAGTTGAAGGAGAATTGGTCCTAATCCAAATAGAGTGTTCTGCCCAAGACTTACATTACCCTTCCCTTTATAAAGAGGTGGAGCGCCACTACCAAAGAACTGAGTTAGTGTAATATTCTTGTAGGACTTGAGGAGTTTATTGGCCATGATTGCAGTAATTTTAGGAGGAGGGCGAGGGGCTTCCAGGTGCAACCATGAAACGCTTTCATCACCTCCTGACAGTTGGCACAATTGCAAGCACTGACCCAGCTATTTTTGTAGGATGGGAAGCCCTTCCAAACCCCCAGGTACTGAACTAGGTAACGGTATCAGTGCAATGCCAAAATTGCTTCAACCTCATATTAGACTGATGCCTTCAGAAAGACTGGTTCAGGGTTGGTGGATGGGATGCCAAAAATGGGGGATAGCTTGGAGGTGTGGAAAACCAGATGCTGTTGCAAGTGAGGAGGGAGCGCCAAATGTAACAAGCCATTACCCAGATCCTCAACAATCTTATGGGGTCCTGACTGTTTACTCACAAACTTCTGTGAGGAAGCCTTTATGTGCAGGTGGTGGGTGTCAATGCATTATCTATGAACCATCATTTTAGCACTAGAGGAGCCCAGCCCAAGAGGGGGAGCTGCCACGCATCTTTATTTGTATATGGCCAAATAAAGGGATTATTAGATTAAAAAAATTCAAGTATGGCACCTCAGCTAACAGCCTAGGAAGCCATATCAGAAGGTGAGGATGCTTTGGGGAAACTTCTGTCCGGCCACCAATGAGCATCTTAAAGATTGGGAGCAGACAGGCGTTTTTGGTTGGCAAATCACTTGTAGTTGGTGAAGGCTTTGGTAAGGTGCTTGTGGACCAGGGAATGAGTGGCCTGGATTTTCTGAGCATGATCCACCATAGCGGTAACCTCAGAATGAAGACAGGGTCTAGGAGAAAAGGAAGGGGTATACCCCATTGTCACTTCCTATAATGAGAACCCCATGGAGGTGTGTGAGGCATTATTGTAAGCGAACTGAGCAAGTGGAAGGTTATCCTCCCAAGTGTCCTGCACAGTGGTGGTGTAACACCAGAGTTACTGCTCCAGGATTTAATTAACTCGCTCCATCTGGCCATCCAATTGGGGTGGCATGCTGTGGACTGACAGGGTTGAATTTTCAGGAAGTCCATAAAGGACATTAAAAAGCATATCATGAACTGTGGACTGTAAGAATACTGTCTTTAAAACTCCCACTCCCGGAGAGGTGGTGCAGGATGTACAGCCACACCACCAGGAAACTAGTTACTAGTAAGATGGTAAACAGAGAACTACAGAGTGTGCCATAGCCAAAGCAACTCAGGGCAAGGGTGTACAACGCGTTATACAATAGTTGATAGCTAATAAAAAAACAATACTAGGTTGGACCCAAAGGGGAGTTCATAATCAAGCAGAAATCTGTGCTGGAGTGCTTGGGTGCCTCAATATGGAGGGGACCAGGGCGGCCCAGCAGTGCACCTGATACAGGAGATAACTTGTTAAAATAAAATGGCCAACGTTGATAGAGACCTCCCCGAGGAGGTTTTCATACAGATTTGCCCAAGGAATGATATAAAAAAGGTAAACTAACGGGGACTTTTTATTAAGGAAGGTGACCAACGAGGAAAGTTGGTCTTATAGAAACATACTTATACAACGGGGGCGTATTTTCAATTAGTATAAATGGTGCTAAGCATAAGTGACCCAATAAGTGCACCCTACCATTGGCCAGGGTACTGTAGCTCAAGAATGACTGAGCTTGAGTTATTGATTGCAGGCAAAGCTGACCTGATTTAGCAATTTTAATAATTAAACTGGTTTTGAAACTCCATTCACTGAGCAACCAAATCAAACTGTCATTATTAGTGATATAGCTGGTGTGTTTTAACTACCTTGCTGTAGTGCAGGGCTGAGAATAACGCATATTCACAGGACCAACCTGAGCATATACTTCGCTTGAACCCAGCGTTGGTCCAGGGTATGTTTGAGGTCAGGGTGGACTGTAAACTTGACCTTTTTGGCCTTCTGACGAACAGATTTATCCTTGCAGTTGGTACTCTCCATCATGTCATTAAGCCATGTCATGTGCCCCTATCGCTTACAATCTCCTGGGGCAAGACAAAGATAGAGAACATGTGGCGGATGAAAAGATAGGAAGTTTTTTCAGAGGTAATGTAAGCTGAGCAAAGGATATACAGAGCAAATTTGGTAAACCAGTTGACAATGACCATTATCATGTTGCGGCCATTTAAGGTAGGGAGCTCAAATATGAAGTCAATGGACACTGACATCCATGGCCCCTTGGCCTGTTTCAGCAAATGGAGAAGACCGTTTCACCCAGAGAAGACCAATTTTTCACGTGTGCAGATAATGCAACTTGTTATCCATGTAGGGCTGTCTTTTGTGATCCCAGGCCAATGGTATGTATGCTTCACCAAGTCATGGCACTTTTTCACTACATAGTGAACAACTTTCAGGGATTTTGGTGGTCTTGGATCACTTTGTTTCAAAGTTGAGGAGGCTTTCACAACTGACCCAAAACAGAATTCCTTCCATGCTCCCCAATTAATGGGTACTCTTGTGCATCAGATCCGCGAGCTGCACTGAAAAATCCAAGCCTTCAGGGCAAGTCCTCTGGTGGGACAGAACTCGAGCAGACAGGGGGCAGTTGGGTCCAGATTTGCCAACAAAATTTCAGGTGGGGAAATAGATAAAATTTGGGTTGTTAAAATCACTGTGGTGAGCTCTTGTTCCTCCACCTATGTGGGATATAAGGTGGGGTTGTGGCTCAGGAAATTGGCGAGAACGTTCAGTGACACCTTTACAAATTTGTACTTAAAGTTAAAGCAGCATAGATTATGGTATGTCTTGGTTTGATGATGTGCCAACTTCTGCGGCTTGAAAATATATATGAGGTCATGATGGTCCTTTGTCACTGTCACCTCATGCACAGTGCCCTGAAGGAGGTACTGCCAATGGGTTATTGTAAGTCCAGGGGAGCGTCCCCTCTGCCTAGACTGGGTAATATTTCCATTCCCCACTAAAAAGGGTCTGAAGAGGGCATCTTTCCCTCTCATCTTACAGGGTGATCTCACCGATGTGGTAGATGAGCGTTTGGTAACAGCTTTCCATCTGAAGATTCAACCACCTGTCCCCACAATTGACTCCATTGAAATTAGTATGGCGAATTGAGGAAATTTGTTAAAATAATTGGAAGCTGCCACCCCAGAAGCTGAAAGATTCTTATGAAGTCAATGGCGCTGAGCCATCAAAATCAAAGTCCAGAAGTCTTAAACCCTTGTTAACAAAGCTTGATGGGCTCTCACATTCAGTAAATGAGGAATCAAGTGTTAAATCTTCGTCAAAACTCGCAAAATTGAAATTAGGTCATTGGGAAACGTTGCTTTTAGTTCAAAACCTGCTTCAAAAACATCAGGGGACAAAGCCTGACGGGATTTACTTCCTAGGAAGAATATGCCCAGTGTCAATTCTTCATCAAAACTCACCAATGACATGGGCCATTAGAAAATGTTGTTGCCAATTCAAAAATACCCTCGAAAACATTAGGGACAAAGCTCAATGGGCATGTACGCCCTAAGATGAAGGTGTAAAATGCTGAATCTTTGATGGAACTCACCAATGGCATTGAGTCATTGTTAAAGCTGCCAATAGCTCAAAATTCTTCCCTCAAAAATCAGGATCATCATTTGATGCATCTCACTTGGCTGAATGAACGCTGAAGTGACTGGGTGTAGGCAGGTTGGTTATCCCAGACCCGTTTCTGAACTTTTTTGACCGTCCCTACATAGGGTGGTCTTGGGAGATTCCCACTTCCTGTAAAGAGAGATGACATCGTGCTGTCAAGAAAGCAGTGAAATGGAAAGTTGGGCTTCTGAGGTCGAGCTGACAGTGACTCAGCCCACTGCACTCCTTTGAAGTCAGTTCAAATTGAATTCATTTTCCCCCTTTAAAGTTTGCCAGAGTAGGTCAAACCTTGAGGGCCCCAATCCCGTGCTTTACTATGTTATTCTCCAACTTGATTGTCTATTTAAGAAATTGTAACACACTGAGAAAATTGATGGTCAATTTTCTTAATTTAACGTTTATAAAAAATCTCCCCAAGTTCCCAATTTTTGATTTATTTCAAATTTTCCTTGCCAAACTCCCTATGGCACTAACAGTATGGCCCTTCCGGCCCTAAATTGGCTGAAAAATTCCAGTCATGATAGTAATTATAGCTCCCACTGCAGCCGACTGGGCATATCTTGTAAGAAACTTCTGGAAATTTAACCTATTGTTATGGCCATCCACCAGCAAGATATCATAATCCTGTGGACCCATTTGTCTCTACTCCAAGCGAGAATCCGCCCCCTCACCTCCATTTTTGTTCCAAACTCTCTGATGGAGGATACTGAAACAGCAAACCTGATCGCTCAACTCCCTGCAGCAAGGCCCACTGGGTCTGGTGTTGCAACAGCCTGGTTTCTTGCCAGGTTCATTTTTATGCTCGCTATTCAATGATGCTCAATCATCACACTTCTCTCCGCACAAGCCAACGTCATCCAAGCGGCAATGCCCCTGGCATTATGGCTTGCCTTTTGGGTGATTTTTAACCTGATTGGCAGGTTAGTCTAAACTTTCTCTGCCATCTCCTTAACAGTTAGTGCCCATGATACAACTGCCAGCTCCTGGTTATAAATAGCCCAGTTCTGCTCATTGGACATAAATCTGCAGAAAAAATAAGCTACTGGGTGCTTCACGCCATTGAGTTCCTGCAACAAGACTGCTCCCACTGTGGCGTAAGAGCCATTTCATGCAACAATAAAAGTTTTGTCTACAATGGCGTGCTTGAGCACAGGTGGCGACATAATTGTTTGTTTGATAGCGTCAACTGACTGCCGGCATTACAGAGTCCAACATTATGGGACGTTCTTGCCAGTGAGAGGGTGCAATGCACGGCCATCTGTAAGAGGGTGAGAGATTTTTTAAGAAAATATTAGCGCCCAAGAAGCTCATCAATCGCTTCTGGGTCATTAGGCTAGGAAAATTGATGATGGCCTCAAGTTTACTGGCAGAATAGCATAACCATCTTTTAATACCAGGTTACCCATGAAAGTAACCTCATCATAAAAGAACTCGCACTTTGATGGCTTCACAAAATAGTCTGCCTTGTGCAGAGCAGCGAGCATGACCTCCAGATCTATAGCGTGGTGTTCAAGGGCCAAAGTGGATGAGGATGTTGTTGATGTAAACACAGTGCACGTGTTATGCAGATTGCCCATCACGTTGTCAATCATACTATGTGTTGTAATTTTGGGTGGTATCACTAGGATCCGCCGGGCTATTCACACAGGTTGATCCCTCTGAACAACGGACAGATGATGTGAAGATCAAAAGTCCTTTGGACGCACTTGAGAATATATTTAAAAATAGGAGCAATTTCCCTGACCAGTTCTTTTATTTATTTTATAAATACAGCTACATTTCGCTGTCCCACTCATCTTGCCCTAAAAAACCTACTTCTCTCAATTGCCCATTTCGCTTATATTCATCAGCTGCAGGCGATACTATTTCTCATTGCTTGGGTTATTCTATTCCACCAATTTTCCTCAAACTTGGCTTATTATTCTTAATCCGCTGTCACCCTGTTTGTAGGCGATTTACTTTTTATTTGTCGAATATCAACATCACCTTATTGCCTTATATAGAGGCGATCCAATAAACTCATTATATCCAATAAGACTCGTTATATCCCAATATCGCCTCATCTCAAGGCATTGGAATATTCGTAGCTGATACTGTGTTTGGCGGTTTCCACCTGGCTGTCCCAAGACTATCATCCAGTCATATCAAAATCGCGACATTACCCCTCCTTGACTGGATGATAAGATCCTATTGTTTATAAGGTCTGAGGAACTTTGTGTGTACTTGATTAATGATCTGACCACTTGTAGGATCCTTAATAGTATACGCAATGACTCTAGTCTTCTCTAATATTTCAAAATGTACCTATCCAAATACTAGCAAGTTTATGCTTCTGCTTAAATCCATGCTTATCATGAAAGAGAACCATATTGCCTTCCTTGAATGGCTCCAACCTACTACAGCGTGCCTGATCAGCTCCTGATTCTTAATCTTCTTAGCCAAGCTGAAGGAATATGCTTCAGTTTGTAGTTTGATCAGAATGTTCGCGAGGTTAGTCAAATAGCGGTGGGGTTCTAATCCACCAGTGTCTTCTACACATGCATAAAGCAACTCCAGAAGATCCGGGTGTCAGCCATATAGTAATTGAAAGGGACTCTTTCCCGTGGTGGAATGGTAACTTATGTTATAAGCGAACACGGCGGTGGAAAGGAGGGAGCTCCAATCAGAAGGGCGATCCGTTACTAATTTTCAGAGTATGTTCAACAGAGTTCCATTCAATTGTTTGACAATTCCATTGGACTTGGGGTGGTATGGGGTCATCAGAACTCTGAGGATCCCCATAAGCTTGTTCAATTTAGAAAGTATGTGCGAGGTGAAGTTGGTGCCATTATCAGTAGAATAAACTGAGGGCAACCGTGCCGCTGAATAATGCATTCTAGCACAAATTTAGCCACCGTAACTGCCCCCAGATCTCATATCGCCTTTGCTTCAACCCACCGGGTCAAGTGGTCAATAGCCACTAGAATGTACTTACAACGCTTGGCTCCTGTTGGCAAGGGCCCAGCGACATCGAGGGAGACCATATGCCAAGCGAAATGTGGTTTCACTAACTGATATGATGTCATATGACAGAACAGCTTCTCCACTTGGCACTGATGGCAATAGGAAATAGTTTCAAGCACATCAAAACTCATACTTTCCCAATAGTATCGTGGGCGTAACAACTCCATAGTCTTATGCACACCACCATGCCCGACTGCCCTGTGAGCACTCATGATGATTCCCAGCTATGTGGAGGGCTGCGGGAAATTCACCATAGAAATGCCAATTCATTTATATAGTTCTCCATTCCGTTGGAAGGTATTTGTGCGCAATTTGTTTAACATTTTGATTGCTTGAGGTGTTTTGTTTTCATATTTTCTACTGAGCATCTTATCAGAAATTATGTCTCTAAGGTCCACTGTCACTGCAATAGTTGGTAACTGAGATAAACAGTCTGCATTCTGATGCTTCACTCCCAGCTGATGGAGAATCTCAAGTCGTAATCCTGTAACTTGAGAGCCCATCAAGCCAACCGTCCTTCTGGTTCTTTGAGATTATGCAACCAGCATAATGACGCGTGATCAGTTATGACTTTAAACTTTATCCCATGCAGATAGACTCTGAATTGTTTATATGCGTAAATTACTGCTAATCACTCTCTCTCAGTCACAGTATAGTTATGCTCATGACAGTTCAGACTATGACTACAGAACACAACAGGATGTTCTTCTCCCTCATCATCTTTCTGAGAAAGTACTTCCCCAACAGTGGAAAGGGACACATCCGTCTGAACAATAAACTCCCAGTCAAAGTTTGGATATTGCAACACTGATGCGCTGCTCAACTCCATATGGAATGCATCAAAAGTGGATTGATGACGTTCTGTCCACTCAAACACAGCATCCTTTTTTAACAACTTGAATAGCGGGCCCCCAATACAGCTAAAATTAGGGATAAAGCGCCAGTAGTAACTGACCATCCCCAGAAATACCTGTATGTCACGCTTACTATTAAGTGTAGCCATTTTGCTGATGGCCTCCACCTTAACCAGTTGTGGCTGAAGCCCAGTTGAGTCTACCATAAAACCCAGGTATTCTAGCTGATCTTTGAAAAGTTTATGCTTTCGAGGTTTAATTTTAATGTTCGCCTCAGCCAGTCAGAGGAATACTGCTTCAAGATGGTCTAGGTGCTCTGAAAAGGTCCGAGAGAAAACGTTAATATCATTGAGGTATACTAGGACACATGACAGTTTCAGGTCGCCAAGAATAGTTTCCATGGCACGCTGAAAAGTAGCAGGAGCGTTACACAGTCCTTGAGGCATCCATGTTGGTTGATAAAGGTCTTTAGAGGTGGTCACAGCGCATTTTTCCTGTTCCACCAAGGGTAACTCGATTTTCCAGTAACCTGATATTAAGTCCATTGCAGAAAAGTAGTGGGCACCCCTAATTGGTCCAGGGTGTCATCAATTCTTGGCATGGGGTACAAATCCTTTTTTGTAATACTGTTGATTTTCTGATAGTCTATTACTACCCAGTTGGTGCCATCCTTCTTTTTTACTATCATAACAGGCAAAACCCACGGGCTCTTGGATGGCTTAAGCATCCCTTGTTGTGATAACTTGTCAATTTCTTCAGTAACCACATCTTCCGCTGCCCAAGAGCAGTGGATTGGCCAAGACCTTATTGGAGGATGATCACTGGTTTCCAATCGATGGACCACCACCCAAGCACACCCTAAATCGTGATCATCAATAGCGAAAATCCCCTTATATTTCTGAAATAAAGCCATTGCTTGATCTTTTTGTTCATCCAATAATCCTGTTAAATTACTCCGCGGTACCACTGTGAGTACATCAACCAATAGTTTGAGCAGTTGTCCAAAATCAAACAATGATCCAAAACCATGAACCTGGCGGACCTCTTCTATGGTAATCAGATGTAGATATGCTATAGTTTGGTGGCAGCAGATTTGCAGTGGTTCGCTCTAAAGGTTTGCTAACAAAACCTTTATCTCCCCATGTCCCAGGAGTATAATTCCTGGAGCCACATGCGGCTCAAACCATGTTTGATGATAGAGCCCAATAACTTCCCTGTATAACCCACTCAGCACTTCTACCTCAAACTCAGTATTCACTAAGACTTGATGACTGGAAGGAATGGATATAGGCCCTGCCGCTCGAAGAGATATCCCTTGATATTCAATGATTGCTGAGGAAGGGCCCAAGTTTTGCGCTTCAGTCGATGGTAGCAAACAGGCCATACCCCATCACTATAGGCGAGGTTGATATGACTTGTATGCACCGGATCTTTTGGTACTCCCCTAGTAGTAAAGTAAACGGGGATCTGCTGACACAGGATGTTGAGGGCCTCCTCCATCATATCAACGATAGCCCCAAAATGATGCAGAAAAGCAGTCACTATTAATATGTCATAGTGTTCATTTGGTAACACAATCGCTGGAGCCACAATGTCAATGGACCCAAAGCGCAGAGGCAGCGCACTATAAGCTCCCATGGAGACAGTGCTTACAGCTCCAGCAGTTCCATAAACCATGCGGTGGTCTACATCAGGTTTCAGCGTTAATTTTTGCATTAACTTAGTGGAAACTATGTTGACTGGAGCACCAGTATTTATTATAGCGTGAACTCTATTTTTCACTACAAAAATATCACATTATGTACACTCAGAATAAGAAGAATATTGGCTGTCTAATATATGTACATTTATGGGCTCTCTTTTCTAAAGAAAATTCTTAATCCCCTCTCAACTTGGGGGTATTCTCTGACAATGGCATCTACTGGAACGGCAACATTTACTCCTTTCAGAGTTGGTGCATCTGTGGCAGGATTGAGTTGGTCTGAGGATGCTTGATCAAGCATTTGACAGGCATAGGGCTTCAGTTGTTTGAGGGATTCTTCTTCTGCTGCCGCCTTTGCTTGAGCTCATGTTACTACATTTACTCCTCCAACTAGCTGTTGGTATAGAATTCCATCGTTGTGCTGAGGAATTTTCGCAGGGTATACTACTATTGATTTGGGGACATGTTGAGTGGGTATCGCGGAGGTAGAGGGTCCCATCTATACTCCGCTCCATCTTTTCCCTGATAGTATCGGTCTTGTTGTACATAACTCATGCGGCGATTGTGGCAGAATTTTACCAAATGACAGGGCGACCGCATTCATAGCAGTTAACCCCATAAGAACCACGTCCTGAGTTATCATAAGCGGGTTCATACTGGAAGGGTTGGGATCGTTTGGTATACCCAGTTCCTGGTCAGTAAGCTGATTGTTGACAGTTGGTGTAATTGGTTTCAGGTTGATAACTAGATTGCTGACGGTTGTCATGGCCAGCCCATTGATGCAGATTGTACTGTTGATTATAATTCAGCTGAGGATGAGATGCAGAGTTATATTAAGGCTGAGGATTATTAAATGAAGCTGGAGGCGGCCAATAGTATTCTCTGGAATAAGAGGGTGCTGGGGCAGTGGTAGTCTTACAATCTGAATTTGGTGGTGAAAAATTAGGGGATACCTGACGTAGAAACTGTACAATTTAAGCAGAGGTACATCATCATCCAGAAGCAGTGAATTAACGTTAGAAAGTTCACGATATGGCTTCACCGTGGTGGAAATGGTAATGCACATGTCAGCTTCTGCTAAGTACCTGGCTCCAATCAGTAATGGGCTTCTGTTGTGAATTGATCAGCGAACTTGATGAGAGTCTCATTTCAATGGAACTCAATTGTTAAAAATTCCACTTTTTGTTGCAACATTTTTGAGTTCCCCCAAAACAAGCGGAGTACAGTGTCCTTTACACCTTTATAGGAGACGGAACTACTGGGGAGGTAACAGGTGACCTGATTGGTGCTTCCTATGTCCAGGGCAGATATTAGCAACTTAGCCTTCCATTTAACAGAAGCTCCTTCCAAGGCGAACTCAAATCGTATAAAGAACCCATGGATGTTCACATTGCAGTCAAATGGGGGTATCTTTTCGATATTAATTTCCTCCTTTCATTTGCAGTTGTTAGGTCTGCACTGAGGAATGGAATGAGACCCAAAAGCGGACTCTTGATGAGGAGCAGGATTAGCAGAAGTGGGGATATTTGTTGCTTTGGGGGTAGCATGACTGTCAGTTGTAGGTGGTACAGCCATTACTGGAGGTAAGTGGTGTTCCAACTCATATGAATATCTGGTGCTATTATCATGAGGGACATAGCTATGACCAGCGCTGTTTTCTCCTACATAGGATGCTTCTTCTTGATAGTCATCATCCTCCCAGCACAATGACTGAAAAGGAGTAGAGAATCTTTGTTCTGCATATTGCAACCGCTGTGTGGTATCATTTAGTCATTCAGTAAGTTCTTCGTTTTGTTGTCCCAAGATTCTTATTTGACTAAACGTACTATCAAGTTGATGCATGACCGCGTTACATTCTTGAAGGAGTTCAGCTTGGTTTTTGAGTACCGCGTCCAAGGTAACTTTGATTTCCTCATATGAAGCTGATATGGGGTTTCAGGAGGACTCCCCAATGACATGACTTGGGTAAGGCATGATTGGCGACTGGAGTTCCGGAGTGTTGGGTGGTTGATCAATGGGCCCCCTGTAGTGAGCACCACTGTTGTAGTTTTGGGTGGTATCACTAGGATCCACTGGGCTATTCACACAGGTTGATCCCTCTGAACAACGGACAGATGATGTGAAGATCATAAGTCCTTTGGACGCACTTGAAAATGTATTTAGAAATAGGAGCAATTGCCCCAAACAGTTCTTTTAAGTATTTTATAAATACAGCTACATTTCACTGTCCCACTCATCTTGCCATAAAAAACCTACTTCTCTCAATCGCCCATTTCACTTATATACATCAGCTGCAGGCGATACTATTTCTTATTGCTTGAGTTATTCTATTCCACCGATTTTCCTCAAACTTAGCTTATTATTCTTAATCCGCTATCACCCTGTTTGTAGGCGATTTACTTTGTATTCATTGAATATCAACATCACCTTATTGCCTTATCCCCTCATATAGAGGCGATTCAATAAACTCATTATATCCAATAAGACTCATTATATCCCAATATCTCCTCATCTCAAGGCATTGGAATATTCGTAGCTGATACTGTGTTCAGCAGTTTCCTCCCGGCTGTCCCAAGACTATCGTCCAGTCATATCAAAATTGCAACACTATGGAATGTGGCAGTACAATCTATAATATTAAAGGCATTATGCGGAATTGGAATGTATACCTCACTTCATCCAAACAGCTGTAAGCCATTCCTGATATTCAGCTACTTATATATGGTTAAAGGCGTTCAACATATTGAGTTGTGAAAACTCTCTATCTGAAAATTGCTTGAACAATTGTTTGTTCCAGAAAAAGTGGGTAGGGGTCATGAACCATGATATAATTGAGGTAACCATAATCCACGCAAGGATGCAGTGTGCCATCAGATTTCTTTGTGAACACAATGGGGGAGACATCCAGAGATATCTCCTTGAAAAGCCACCCCTTCACAAGCATGTCATCAATACACATGTCCAAGGCCGCATTTTATTCTGCTGTATGGGGCATAGTGGACAATTGATGTTAACCACTTCCACCGTCATGAAGAACTTAAGATCATACTTTGAGTTTGGCAGAAGTTGAGTAGCTTTTTACATATTGTTAAAATCCTTGAAACTTATTGGCCCCTATAGTGAGCACCAATTGTTAAAATCCTAGTTCTTCACTTGATGATAGTTCCCAGGATGGTTAACTGCACAGGTTGATATGTGCACACTTTGCGTTGTCTGATAATATATGATACTTGATTGATTATATCATAAAGACTATTATCCATAGTTAATTAGATATCCAATACTGGTCCAACGCTTGACCTGTATTTCTCCTCAAAATACTCTTGATGTCTTTAGTAGGGATTTATACCTGTTAGAATTTTTGCCCACATTTCCAGCCATCTAGATTATCATGGGTCACTAGGGGATAATTCCCTATAGTAAGTGAATTGGATATTGATTGACCCTGATTTCAGGTTAACAAAGTTTGGGGTATTTTAGTTAATTCTCCTGGTCAGATCTATCAAGGGTTATTTGTTTGAATGCTAAAGATCTCATCAGGAAGAGTTGCCAGCAAAATTGGGGCATCTGATAGTCAATTGATGATTAACTATCAGGTGTACCAATAGGATTAGTCAGGTTTCATCACTGACTGATTAGGAGTTTAAAAATCAAGTTGTGAGGCAAGTTATGCCGCCTGAAACTAGTGAATCAACTATCTGATTCATGACCTGCCATAATGGGTAAAGAGTCTCATTACCTAAGCTTTTCGCTCACCAAATATAGTTGGTTTGCTAGGATCAAGTAGAAAACGTTAGGGACAAGATTTCTGACTCTTTCCATTTGAGGTCTCGAGGATTATTGTAGGATCCTAACCAGGAAAGGGAAGACCATCGCTGATTAGATGACAAAGGGTAATTCAATGGCAACAACTGCCATTTCATTTTTGAGGTGCTAACTGAGGGCTGGGCACCAAATTCCCTCTATAAATTCCTCTGAGAATTCACTTATTAAAAAACATTAATTACTAGAGTTTAATAAAAACAGTAATTAGCAGAATTCATTATAAAGTTTAGGTTCTATTTATCAAGGGAAATTATTGCTGTGTGCTTTAATTGGAGACTCTTTAAAAGGATAAAGAGGAAGGATTGAGGATCCTAAGAAGAAAAGCTGAGCTTAGATGGGAATTTCTGCTGGTTTTTTGTAACCAGAGAGAGGCTGTGCACAAGGTTCTGAGCATGGATCAGGTTAGGCGGATAAGGGAATAAAGATTACTGAGGACATCTTTAGTTTCTTGAGGGGGAATATTGGTCAAGCGTTGGAACAAAAAATAGTGATCTATTCAACTACAGATAATAGTCTTCATACTATTATAAATAATATATTATATATATCATCAGATAATGTGAGAATTGCAAAAACTGAACCTGTGCAGTTATCAAATTATGTGTTACTATTCGTGAACAAGAAGTGAAGCACCTATAATTTTAACAATTGGTGCTCACTACAGGTTGTAGTTGAGTAGGATATGTTAATTAAGATGTCATAGAAGGACAAGTTAAGGAAACTTTGGATGGAGTTGGCAACCAACAAAAATGCCTTAAATTATTCGGATTATCAAGTATTTGCTGCCTTATAGGAGTGAGTTACCAAGATTTAAGAAGAAGTAAAAAATACCGCTAATTTTAGTAATGAGTTAATAATAAAAGTAACGCAAAAAAAAGAAGGAGATTCAGTTTAAGAAGTATTATTATTGAAAACGGAACATGAAGAGGATCATGTTCATCCCCCCCTTGGGTTGGGACCATCTAGTACTAAAAAAAAGAGGATCATGTTCAATTATGGGCCTTAAGCACAGATATAGAGTGGCTGATTAAGCAAGTTGAGGAGTTAAAGACTCACAAATGTGAATGTGAGCCCTATGCGGCGACTGACGCCAAAGAGAGGACCCTAAGAACTCCAGTTGGAAAGGTGACTATTCTACAAAATATGCCGCTCACATTCACAGCCATTTAAGAATAGCTCCCATAATTACTTTTCAAGTTAGTGGATTAGCTGAACTAAGATTGGTGGCTAGAGAAACTTTGGAGGAATTTAAAGCTACGTCAAAATTACCAACTTTCCAACAGGATAACGCCCCTGCATTTTTCTGATTATTTGACATGGCAAAGTTTGGTTATGGCAATCATAAAAAGGCTTTAATTGTAATGAATTGATTAGATACTAATTTTTCAGTACCTAGTGTTGCCCCATCTAGAGGGGGACAGCTGGTCATATTCAGAGGCCATGATGGCCATTTATGAAAGAATTTGGAAGTCACATGCACATGTTGAAGAGCAAGCAAGAATTCATGGTAATCCAAATTTCAGAAGAAAGAATCCTTATCAAGTTTCGCTGATCATTTCTACCAAGGATTGGAATATTTTAGTTAGAGCAAAAGTTTTGTATGATTTTGATGCACAGATCACACTACAATAGGCCCTTCAGCCCTATCACAATTTACATTGTATGATGTCTGCCATGTTTGCAATGGAGGTTACCACCTCAAAGATGGTGGATTATTTAAAATAATAGGATTACCGTTGATGTTCCATATAGAAGCTCTAAACTGAATCTAGTACAAAATTTTAATCCTATTAAGGGGGCTGAGGGCGCTAAGGGATCCACTTATTGAACCATGCTGGGAAACAAGCCTGGAGATTTTAAGTAGATTAATAAGAAAGAAAAATGCTGTTACCAGTGTAGAGGAAAAAAACACTTTGCAGTGAACTGCAAAAAGTCTAAGGAACAGATTAATGTAGTCCAAGTTAAAGAGTCTAAACCTGCTCAGGAGTTGGAAAAAGAGTCCATGACCTAGATGGGGAACAGTCTAGGGCTTCGGAAAACCCCATTCTCCCTGATATATTTCATGAAGAAATTGACATTAGTGATCTTTTTTTCAATGAGGACGCGCAGGATCAACTAAATCAAATGGTCAATTTAGAGTTAAACACAGTAACCAGATCTGGAGCGAAGGGGATTGACCCCAAAATAATTAAGAAAGTTGTAAGTCTTGGGGACCAGCCTTTGAAGCTGGATAGGGCTCAGCACCAATTTCTGTCAAAGAGGGGGCCCAAGGCTCCTGTGGACCCTCTGTCACAGTTGGGTGACCTTGCCCACGTTATAGACGAGCGCTCAGTGACAGCCTTTCTCCCAAAAGCTGCCTCATTATCTCCCCTTCCCTCCTCTTCATTCCTGGTAGGATTTATAGAGGAGGCATGTAGGGAGGTGGTGCATGTTAAAGGGCTTGGGGGTCTGGAGGCCACCCACTCCCCAGGCCATCTAAGGGAAAAAACTGGGAAAATTGCAAATCCCAGTGTCAGAGGACAGCTGGTAAATTCCGGACTGGGGAGGCCAATTTGGATTGGCTGGGTTCAGGAGTCAGATCAGAATACATTTTGGATCAGAAACCCAGGTGCAAAATAGCTCAGATCGTTGTCCAACCTTCCGAGGCAGTTTCAGGAGGTTTGTATCATGTGAGCAGGCTGATTGCGGGATCAGTCTGAATTGCACCAAACCTGATCCATCAACCCCTGCTTTCCGTGAAAAATCTGGAATACCTAAGCTGTGCAAGTTGTCCAAGTCGAGTCATTGGAACCCAGATTGGCAGCATCAATTTGACTTGGTTTCAAGAAGTTGTAAATTTGCAAAATATTCTAAGCTTCTGCCAAAATGAAAGTCACTTTTTGCCCCCCTCCGAGGTAGCCAACTGAGTCCCCTCCCAATTTCCCAAACAGCCAATCTCTCGACCCCTCCTTATGCCTATTAAACCATTTAAAAGGCAACTGGCCCCACCAATGGAAGTTGTCAGTTCATTCTTTTTAGCCTTTAAAAAATTAAAATCTGTGTATCCGCCCTATTTGCCGCAGACTCCGCCCATTGTTAACACAGATCTTCAACCATTATTCTGTCATTTGATCTGATGAGACGTGCCATTGCCCAGATCCTTTTCCCTATGTTTGCAGACTGGATCATCTGGTCACTTGATCCTGCCATGCAGCAGCAGATTGACAATGTAATCATCTGGCCTGCCCCCAAAGGCGTGGCCTTTGTTCCGTTTGTTCTGTCACATCTGTTAAATGGAGACCATTCCATTTATTTGGACGGCGAGTCAGCCAAGCTTGCCAGGAAGAGCAATCTCAAGGTGTCCCTGTCCCACCGCGCGTGGGTTTGGCTCCATTTGCTGGGCCTGTCGCTGCGGGTCCAGCTCACCAACAGGACTCAGAGGGTTCCTGTTTGGGGAAACTTAGTTACAGCCTCTCTTATGGGGTTTTCCCTACTTCCATCCACATTCCTAACAATGGGGTGGCCCCAGTGTTGCCTCCCGCAGGCGCACAAGCCGCTCCTTCAGATTCTGGAGGCCAGCAACCACGCTCCTATGAGGAGTCATCATCCTCTCCGCCTCTCTCGCCTCTGGGGGTTGCCCCAGTAGAACTCGCGGTTGCCCCCAACGCAACCATCTGGTTTGCCTTGGGGGCCTTCGGTACATTATTGAATGTTTGCTTCCCTCACATGACCCATAGATCCCCACTTCTTTTAGTCACTCGGACTGCCATGCCTCTGGCATTCTAGGCCCTCCACTGGGTGCTCGCGCACCCTGACTGGGAGCCCAGTATAGTTCTTCTTAGCCATATCCGTGACATAATGAACTGACCCCTAGTTTTGGCCTTATCCGCCCTCCTCCCTGAGGTAAGCGATGCGTTGGCCTTTGCCATTACTTTGAGTGTGCTTTCCCTTTGTGACCTGGCCCTCTCCTGCTGGGCAGTAGTCTAGTTCATCTGGGCTTGCCGCCAGGCTCAGTTGAACTGGTCCCCAGTCCACCAGGCACCAGCGGAGAGTGTTGTCCCTTCAGCGAACACAACTGGGTTGGTGGTTCCCCTGTCCCCTCCAACGAGGTGGCAGATCAAGTCCTGGGCGTCCTGGCTGAGATCCAGGTGCATCTCACTGCAGATGGGGGGAAGTCTCCACTTCCTTCCGATGCACAGCAGAGTGTGGCCCTCCTGGATGCCTTGGATGGAGATGCCCGTCGGTGAGTCAGGGGAGTGCTTCGTTCTGCTGCCAAGCTGGGCAACCCCACCCCCTTGTTGGCGCTGGTTACCTCGGCGGTCCAAGCTCCTGAGTTAAGACCAGCACGCCTCCTCCGCTTGTTCACATTGGGACAGGCAGCCATGTATATAGCCTCCTTGATTGAGGCCTTCACGGTCCTGGCTCCCACGGTCCCCATTCCAGTTTAGATTGCCAACTCTGCATTCCGCGCAGCCCTGGATTCCAGTGCGGCGGCTCATACCGCGTGGGATCCCCTCCCTGGATTATTAGAGGTCACTCTTTTGGTAGCTCAGGTGATTGAGGCCAGGCTCTGGCACAATCCAGCCTGTCCTGTTACCACTCCCAAGGCACCTCGTGTGGTGCCTCCTCCTGCCAATGGGCGCAGCCAGGGGAAGCGCCCAAGTTTAGCTGCTTTGCGTCCCCCCCAGGGCCATCCTTGGGGAATCTCCCCAAAAAAGAGTCCTTGCTGATGATATTGCTAGCCCCTAGCTTAGATAAAGAGGCAGATTCACTGGGTCCCCGGTGCTTTGAGTCAGTTCTGGGTGAGGAGATCATTCCCCAGGGGGTGGAAGTTACTCAGTGTGATGAGATCGTTCCCCAGGGCAAACCCTATTTCCCCCTGGTGAGAGTGGGGGGTGGTGCGTGTTAGCCCCCACTTAACTATGTGGAGCAAGGAAATGTTGGAGTCCCCAGATCAGCCATGCCCTACCGGTGCAGGCCCAGGCCAGTCTATTCTGATGTTGGGATATGGGCCCTCCTCAGGTACCCTTTCAGCTAGCTCACCCCAATAAAGAGTACCAAGCATACTTCTTATTTCCAATTTCTTTTCCCTCAGAGTCTGGGGTGGTCACGGTGCAAGCCTGTTGAACACTGGGGCGGCGGGTAACTTAATTGATCTTGCCATGGCCCAGTCATTGAATCTGATGCTGGATGAAGCTTCCTTTAAATTGGGCGCCTTATCTGAGACTCTGGTGTCCCGCCATGTCCAACGACAATGCATTTCTTGATTCATGACTTTGGGTTCGCCAACCATTTCTCAGCGGTACAGGATTTGCTTTATCCTGTAATCTTGGGGGTGGGTTGGTGGCGCCGCCAGCAAGTTCAAACAATCTTGCCACCAACTCCTTGTGGTTTAAAAACCTCAAGATGAGTGGTGAGTTTCCCTTGCTGAAAACCCTTTCCCAGGGTACAGCCCTCAGTTCTATTGCTCCACCAGATCCTAGTCTGGTTGACCTTCCTCCAAATTTTCCCCACGTCTAGCTCTATACTGGGCCATCTTTGACATGTCCTTGGCAACTAAACTCCCATCCCACTCTGAGTATGACTTGATGTTCCACTTGACGGTCTATCTGGTCAAAATTAACTGCCCTCTTTATCCCTATATGGAGGAGGAGGATAGGGCTCTGGACAGTTGGTTGGATGACATGCTTGATAAGGGTTGGCTGGTTAAGAAAACATCCCCAATCGCCTCCCCTGTGGTCTTCGCCAGGAAAGCAGATGGGTCCCTGCATCCCTGAATTGATTACGGGCACCTCAACAATATCACTGTTCTGGACCCATACCCTTTGCCCTTAGAGCAAAGCATAGCACAGGCCATCGCTAAGTCTCGTGTATTTTCAAAGTTGGACCTGGTGAATGCCTTCAATCAGGTGAGGGTGACAAGGGGACAGGAGTGTCTCACAGCAATTTGAACTCGCTGGGGTCTCTTCCAGTTCAGGGTGATGCCATTTGGATTGAAGAATGCGCCAGCCACCTTCCAACGCCTGATTGACGATGTTCTGGGGGACTTGCAGTTCTCTTATGTGGTGGCCTACATCGATGACATCTTGGTCCATTCCCCTACCCCTGAACAACACGTCAGGGACCTTGAAGCAGTTGTGGCGGCCATCCACAAGGCAGGGCTATTCATGAAGCCCTCCAAGTGTGAGTTCTTCAGGGATGAGGTGACCTTCCTAGGCAATCTCGTTTTAAAGGATGGGTACTCCGTTCCCCCTAGCAAGTTGGAGGCCATTAAAACATTGGCCCACCCCAACCACGCAGAAGCAGCTTCGAAGTTTTCTGGGTACTGTCACCTTTTTAAGAAAATTTTCCCCAGCTCTTGCTCAACTGGCATCCCCGCTGCATCCCCTCACTGGCAAGAATGTCCCCTTTGTATGGTCCCCTGAGTGCCATCAGGCGTTTAAAGGAATCAAGGAGGTGTTTGTCACAGCCCCCATTTTGTGACACGCTACACATCCCAGCCTTTCATAGTTGCCTGCGACGCCTCATCAGTGGCTGTGGGTGCAGTGCTGTTGCAGGAGCACGAGGGGGTGGAGCACCTGGTGGCTTATTACTCCCGGAAGTTTACCACAATGGAGCAGGCTTGGCCAATATACAATAAGGAGCTAGCGGCGGTGGTGTGGTCACTCACCCATTGGCGATATCTCCTGCAGGGTGCCCTGCATGAGGCTATCATTTGGACAGACCATAAGGCCCTGCTCTATTACCATAAGCCTCAGAAGTTAGGTCACCGGCAGACCTGCATGTATCAAGACCTCTGTGAGTTCCAGTTTAAGTACAAATTTATCAAAGGGCCATTAAACGTTTTGCTGGACATGCTCAGCCGCAACCCCACCTTGTTTCCTAATGGAGTGGAGGACCCCTTGGACCTGATGACAGTGGTGCCTTCCTCACAAATTCTTACTTTAGCTCCTCCTGTCGTGTCCTGCGTTGATGTAGACCCAGCCACTCCACTTCTCCCACAGGTCCTGGCTTCCCAAACCTGCTGCCCAGAAGGAATCAAGTTGTTTGCTGACTTGGAGTCGGTGCATTGCAAGAAAACCCCATATGCTTTAAGGGATGAGACGATCTAGTTTCATGGTCAGGTCTGGGTTCCTCCCTCCTTGTGCAGTCGAGTCATTGAGGAACACCATGTTCCCCAGACCGTTGGCCACCCTGGGATCAAGAAGTGTGACAATCTCATCAAGAGGACCTATAATTGGCCTGGGTCCTCAAAAAATATTCCCAATTGGATCTCCCGATGTATTACCTGTGCCCAGGAGAAGTCTGATCGTTCTGGGAAAAAGGTATTGTTGCATTCCTTGCAGCAAGCTGAGGGACCGCGGACCTCAGTCTCAGTAGATTTCATCATGGAGCTCCCACCCTCCTGTGGTTCCAATGCCATAATGGTGGTCATAGATCAGTTTACTAAGTTGTCACTCTTCATCCCCTGCCTCTCTTCAATCACTGCGGTGGAGACCGCGAATTTATTTGTCAATCATGTCTTTGCCATTTTTGGTCTCCCCCAGGAGATAGTGAGTGACAGGGGACCCCAGTTCACGGCCCAGTTCTGGGAAGAGGTGTTAACTCTTCTTCGCATCAAGCCCTGTCAATCCACAGCCTATCATCCCCAGTATGATGGGCAGACTGAGCGGGTGAACAGGTACTGGAGCAGTACTTGCATTGTTATGCAACAGCCGCACAAGACACCTGGGCCAAGGATTTGCCGCTTGCAAAGTTTGCATACAACAATTCCCTCCATTCCTCTACCAACCTGTCCCCCTTTGAGGCTACCTTGGTGTATAACCCCTCATTCCAGATTGGTCTCCGACTCTCCACAGCAGTTCCAGCCGCTAAGGACTGTGTGAGCTCGCTCCGCGAGATGCATAACCTGGTCTGCGAACACTTGACAAAGTCCATCGAGGACTATAGAGGTTTGCTTTATTGAAAATGCCTCCCTGGCCATGGGATCACAGTTGGTTCCCTGGTCATGTTGGATACCCACAACCTCCCCATGAAGGCCCCCACCCGCAAGCTTTTGGCCAAACACTCAGGACCTTTTGAGGTTGAGAAGGATTTAGGCAATGGATCCTACCGCCTGAGACTGCCTGCGCGCTGGAAGCAGCACAATGTCTTCCACACCTCCCTGCTGACCCCCTTTAAGGGGAATAGGCCTATGTCCCCTGAGCCAATCATCATCGGGGAATCCCAGGAATTGGAGGTGGAAGCCATCATAGCTTCCCATCGGTCCCGCCAAGCCATCCAGTATTTGGTCGCCTGGAAAGGTTATCCCTCATATGAGAACAGCTGGGTAAACGCGCGCGATTGTATGAACTGCAAGGACCTGATCAAGGATCTTCATGCTTCTCACCCAACTGAACCCCTCCCATCTCAGAAGATCGCGGCCATCCTGGCCATCAATCTACCAGAGCGCCACAAGAACTACGCCTTGGTCCATGCCCTGGGGGGTGGGATCCTCCTTGTCAAAAAAGGGAAGGGCAATATAAGTCTTGGGGACCAGCCTTTGAAGCTTGATAGGGCTCAGAACCCATTCCGGTCAAAGAGGGGTCCCAAGGCTCCTGTGGACCCTCTGTCACAGTTTGGTGACCTTGCCCACGTTATAGATGAGAAATCAGTGACAGCCTTTCTCCCAAAAGCTGCCCCATTACCCCCCCCTTCCCTCCTCTTCAATCCTGGTAGGATTGATAGAGGAGGCTTGTAGGGAGGTGGTGCACGTTAGGGGCTTGGGGGGGTCTGGAGGCCACCCACTCCCCAGGCCATCTATGGGAAAAAACTGGGAAAATTGCAAATCCCAGTTTCGGAGGCTGGCCAGTAGATTCCAGACTGGAGAGGCCGATTCAGGTTGGCTGGGTTCAGGAGTCAGATTGGAATACATTTTGGATCAGAAACCTGAGTGCGAACAGCTCAGATCATTGGGTTCAACGTTCAGAGGCAGTTTCAGGAGGTTTGTATCATGTGAGCAGGCTGATTGCGGGATCAGTCTGAATTGCACCAAACCTGATCCATCAACCCCTGCTTTCCGTGAAAAATCTGGAATACCTAAGCTGTGCAAGTTGTCCAAGTCGAGTCATTGAAACCTGGATTGGCAGCATCAATTTGGCTTATTTGCAAGAAAGTTGGGAAAATTTGCAAAAATTTTCTAAGCTTCTGCCAAAATGGGAGTCGCTTTTCGCCCCCCTCCAAGGTAACTAACCAAATCCCCTCCCAATTTCCCAAACAACCAATCCCCCAACCCCTCCTTATGCCTATCAAACCATTTAAAAGGCAACTGGCCCCACCAAGGGAAGTTGTCAGTTCATTCTTTTTAGCCTTTAAAAAATTAAAATCTGTGTATCTTCCCCATTTGCCGCGGACTCCACCCATTGTTAACACAGATCTTCAACCAGTATTCTGTCATTTGATCTGATGAGACGTGCCATTGCCCAGATCCTTTTCCCTATGTTTGCAGACTGGATCATCTGGTCACTTGATCCTGCCATGCAGCAGCAGATTGACAATGTAATCATCTGGCCTGCCCCCAAAGGCGTGGCCTTTGTTCCGTTTGTTCTGTCACATCTGTTAAATGGAGACCATTCCATTTATTTGGACGGCGAGTCTGCCAAGCTTGCTCCCCAAGAAGAGCAATCTCAAGGTGTCCCTGGCCCACCGCATGTGGGTTTGGCTCCATTTGCTGGGCCCGTCGCTATGGGTCCAGCTCATCAACAGGACTCAGAGGGTTCCTGTTTGGGAAAACTTAGTTACAGCCTCTCTTATGGGGTTTTCCCTACTTCCATCCACATTCCTAGCAATGGGGTGGCCCCAGTGCTGCCTCCCGCAGGCGCACAAGCCACTCTTTCAGGTTCTGGAGGCCAGCAACCACGTTTCCATGAGGAGTCATCATCCTCTCCGCCTCTCTCGCCTCTGGGGGTTGCCCCAGTAAGACTCGCGGTTGCCCCCAACGCAACCATCTGGTTGCCTTGGGGGCCTTTTGTACATTATTGAATGTTTGCTTCCCTCACGTGACCCATAGATTCCCACTTCTTTTAGTCACTCAGACCGCTATGCCTCTGGCATTCTGGGCCCCCCACTGGGTGCTCGCGCACCCTGACTGGGAGCCCAGTCTAGTTCTCCTTAGCTGTATCCGTGACAGAAGTTGCTTGGCTGTATGTGTGACAATGGTAGACTAGATTCGAGCTGTGGAGAATCTGGAAGAATTGACCAAAGTCAAATCAATGAAGCAAACCTGTCATTTCCTCTTAGCATGATCAAGAAATCATTTCCTGATCTATCAGCGCAAATAATTCACACCCTCAATTTGGAAAATAATGCTGCTATACACTCAGTAATTACAATTTTACAATACTCCAAGTTTGTGTATATATATACTGGTTAATCAAGTATGTGTGCAGGTGATAGTTGACAGCGGAGCGCCCATCAGCATTGTCTTGACCAAGCTGGTGAAGAAGATGAGGATCTCGCCCAATCTAGAACACAAGAAAGAATATGGGACAGCCAGGCTGAATACCACCATCTCCTGTGGAGCATATAGCCCTCTACCACCTCAATTCAGATCCTTAGTGGTATCTGCCCCAGAAATAGTTTTGGCCAACCAAAACTATGATATTCTGATCAGGACGGAGTTTCTACAAAATTATGGAGTTAAATGTACCTTTAAGGATTATACGTTGACTATATTGGGTCAGATGTTACCATTGGTTTATCAGAAAGATGTGGAAGCTCCACTGACTAGGAGAAATAACTTCATCAATCTGATCTACAATGATGGCACTGTCCTGATTCAATACCAATTAGTTGGCCAGAAGCGACGAGAAATGATGACAGAAATCC